>BMAU01020060.1:0-114800 GCA_019973935.1 Trichonephila clavipes
TAGAAAATATTATTGAAATCTTTTTAAAAAATTATTAATTGAAAAATAAACAGTCTATTCAATGAATTCCCAACATTTCAAATTTTCATAACGCATGCGCAGAATGTTTTTCAAGTAAGGGAGCCCCCCATTGTCACCCTTTCCTTATCTCTTCTGCCCCCAGGCGTCAGCCGCGCTCCACGCTCCACTTGTCCCAGAACCGGCCCCATGTTAAGTCTATGGAGGCTCCACGCTCCACTTGTCCCAGAACCGGCATTTTATATCTACTCACTTGTGGTTTTTTTATATTCCATAAGGAAAATATTAAAGTTTCTGTTGAATGAAATGCAAATTAGATGATGCAAAGACCACGTTTTACCTCATTCTCGTTTCAAAATGGCTCCACCCCAAGAACATGCAGAAATTGTAGCATGGTTTATCGAATTTAAATCTGTAATACGTGTGCAGCGTAAATTTCCATCTAAATGTAAACGAAGCCCATATGCAAGATCCACAATTTATAAATAGCATGGAAGATTTATGATGACAGGTAGAATATTGTCAAAAACAAATCCTAGCCAACCTAGAAGGAGCTGAGATGACGTTACTCGTATAGACTCAATGTGTAGCACGTGACTAATGGGCACAATTCATGACGGTCGCATGATAAAAACAACACACGTGTTCTCCATTGAATTCAAAACAGATATCAAACTAATTGTGCTTGTTGTCATGTTTGTAAGACTTCGGTAAAATTTCAAATTTGATAATTGGGTAAACATGTTCAAATGTTACATTAGGTTGGGGAAAAAGATATACATTATTTTTGCATGAAAATCAAGACTTTATTTAACATGCTTCCAATTGTCCGATTTGTGTCCAATATGCCCCATTTTGTTCAATAATTTGTTGCTATTTTTAAGGTAACTTTGTAATGCCTCTCTCATAGAAGTCTTTGCCTTTATTGGAGAAAACATCTAGTAATCGATTTTCACAATCTTCTCTTCATCCCAATTCCTTATCACTCAGGAGGTTTTGCAATGTGAGAAAAAGGTGGTAACCGCTTGGCACAAGGTCCGGACTATATGGTGGATGCATTAAAACTTCCCAACCAAGCTCCCAGAGGTTCTTGCGAGTCACTACAGAAGTGTGTGGTCTGGCGTTATCCTGATGCAACACAACACTTCTTCTGTTGGCCGATTCTAGTCACTGGTCAGTCACTGGTCACTGGTCAGTCACTGGCTTCAAATGGTCCAGTTGTTGACAGTAGAGATCTGAATTTAGTACTTGGCAATGCGAAAGCATCTCCTAATAAACGATTCCTTTCCAGTCCCACCAAATACACAGTAGAACCTTCCTGGCCGTTAGTCCTGGTTTGGCTACCGTTTGAACTGCTTCACCGCACTTTGACCGTGATCGTCTTCGCTCAACATTGTAGTATGTGACGCATTTCTCATCCCCAAACACCATCCATTTAAGAAATGGGTCGATTTCATTCCATTTGGCAAAGGCTTCACAGATGGAAATTCGATCCATCATGTTTTTTGGTGTTAATTGGTGTGGCACCCAAACATGGAGCTTCTTTTTGAATTCAACTTTGCGCAAATGGCTTGAAACTGTTTTATGGTAGATTTTTAGCCCCGGGGTGATGCTACGACTACTAACATGCCGGTCAACTTCAATTATTTCTGTGATTTTATCGACATTTTCTACGATGGGCCTGTCTGTGCGAGGTGCATCTTTAACATCAAAAATACTTGAAAGGAATAGACTAAACCAAAATTACACGTAATTAGCTGTTGCAGTATTGGCACCATAAACAGCATTCGCAATTTCAGCCACCTGGCTTGCATTTCCGCCTTTATCAAAGAAAAACTGTTAGAACAACCAAATTTTCTCTTTGTTGACTTTCATTTTTAGCACCCTGTAACTCACAACTGAATGGACCAAACAAAAAAAAGCAAAATAATTTGTTTAGTGTGAAATGCCATCTTGACAATGAACATAAGTTTGAAATTGTTTGATCGATACTCCATGAGATATCCACACAACAGCCATCTACCGAAAAAAATAATGGATTTCTTTTCCCCCAACCTAATATAATAATACATCTCTTCAAACGGTTTTAAAATTTAAAAAAAAATCTTATTCTATGCATATACTTTTAAAAAAATTGTATTTTGTCTAATTATGTGCATTATTGTTGTTGACAAATTTTTATTTTTAAAGAAAGTATCTGAAAAGATTAAAATGAGGTAACAATGAAGCCCATGAATTGATTAGCTGGAAACACATGATTGCTTTTATCGTGTGATTATGGCGTCACATGATATTTTGACTTGATTGTCTAAGAACACGTGGTTTTCATTAGTATGTGACTGTGATGTCACATAAATTGAGCCCATTGTTCTCTCATTGAAATTGTGTAATAAAACATCGTAAGCAAAACTATGGTATTTTGTTTTTGGAACATAAAAAGCCGTATGATAATATCTTTGTTTACTCATTTCTACTTAAAATTTTGAAGTGTAGGCATACTCTTTAGACGCCCTGTATATTCTATTAAAGCTTTAAGAAAATAATAATTTTCCTTAAAAAATTCGTTTTTGAAACTGTTACACTTCCTGGTAAACTAACCCAAAATTTAGCAAAGCAAGCAGTGAAATGTTTGTGTCGAGGAGGCATCAAGATGAAAGCAGTTTCTTAAAAATGACTTTTAATAATAATTAGGGATAAAATCAATGTGCTCGTCACTGGACGCGATCAAAAACAATAAGTTGACTAATAAAATATTAGTTCAAAAAATCAACACCACCAGGCATCCGATTCGAACCGTCTTCTTACAGTCTAATATTTAAAGCGAATTTATTATCTTAAAATGGTGATGCAACATACAGTTGCATAGCCAACCAGCCGCTCTCTATTTCATAGCTAAAACACACTTCTCATATTTCCTTTCTTTCTCCCTGAAAAACTAACACAAGCCGAGTTTAAATAGTCGATCGATTTGCATTGCAGTTGCTGCCAACCACAAATCACGAAACTTGCAAAAAATCGGGTTCGAATCAGTTTGTTAACTTTCATTGAGATCATGGAACGGGATTGGAAACACAACACAAGGAAACCATAAAAATTCGGATCCGAAAAATATTTCGAATGGTTTTTCTTTTTAAATGTCTAACAGAAATTTATATGTAAAAATGCACTTGTTAAAAATTGTTCTATACGTATTTAAGCTAAATTTAAAAAGAAAATGTTTCTTGTACTTTAAAATTTTATCTTGCATTTAATGTTACGGGCTTCCTATTATTTCGAGAAACTTGCATTAAAATTTCTATGAATTTTCTCAGTAATATATAGAAAATGAGAGAAATTAAAATAATTTAACTAATCTTTAATTTTAAAACTATCGTCAGCTTAATGAAATATCGATGTGACGTTGTAATAAAAAATTTAAAGGGACTACCCTACCAAATACTTATAACTTCCAGTGATCATCAGTATCTAATGCATATCGATAATTACTACAGCTTAAATTTTTCTGTATTGAAAATATTTGAATTTGGTTTTTTATTGAATTGAGTATTAAATTCTCTTTTTAAAATGATGTATAGTACTTTGCATTTTGTGAAACGTAGCATTTTCTATAAGCATATCAATTTGTTAAACATAAACATTTTCAAAAGTTCCACAGTTTTGGCCACCACCGTATATAAAAGAAAAAACGACTCAATCCTTCACTCATTACGAGAACTCCAAAATTATTAGACTTACATACCTGAATTTTTGCTAATCATATTTCCTTTGTTGAATGGACATCCACCAGGAACGCGGATTGTGGAAATCAACCCTCACAAGGGAGTCTCGAGGAGTTGCATAGCTTTTACTATAGAAACTTTTTATTTTTGAATTATTAGACCTACAGACTCAAGAACTGGTAGGTACGTTTCTTTTTTGAGTAGAAATTCTTTGGAAAGGATTTGGGGGGGACATCGATACCCAAAGAAGATTGTTTTTCAATACAATCAATGTTAATGCTAGGATTTAGACCAGCGTTCTCAAACTATGGGGCGCTCCCCCCTAGGGGACGTGATAACTCTACGAGGGAGGGGCGAGCTATCGAAATGTCTAAAACAAAAGATTTAAAAAAAATTATTAATTTACTGAGAGTAAACAAACAAAATACATCCTGACATAGTAAAAAATAAAATTAACATTTACATTGATATAATACAGTTTTAAATGTATCGGTACTGTACAATGTATATTTTATTATTTTTACAATACTAAGTTAAGAACAAGTTTAATAATTACCAGTAACTCCGTAGGCGCGTCATATATAAAATTATATACAAAATTATAACACTTGTCTTGATAATCTGTACGGTTTATAATTAATCCCTTAACTACCAATTAAAAGTTACGGGATTCTTGTCCCAATGCCTCCGTTTTCCTCGTAGACGCGCGAATGTGATGCATTTGGGGGAGGTAGGAGTAAATAGAGGAAACTCTCTGATATAGGTCAATCCTTCGCAAAAATTTTCAAGGTCCTTTTATTACATTCCAAACCCTTCGGAATAATTTTATGGATTGTACTTAACATAAACGATCGTTCTTCGAAAAGGCGTATATATACGTCCGGGTCAATTAACGCTTTGGCTGAGCGAGACGTTTATATACGCCGGTGACACTTAAGATGTTTAAGTCGTATTGTAGCTTTAGCGTCAAAGTATAGTATTATTGAATTCAATACATTGTTATTGTATGGGGGAGCGATGTAAATTCTGATTGAAATTAGGGTCGCAAGTATTGAGAGTTTGAGAAGCACTGGAGTATGCTAGATTCCATGCTGCTGATAGTTTCACGACGTAAAAAAACATCCTCATGATTTCTCTGTGTCATGGCTGTTCGGTTCTGTCACTGAGGGGCTTAGAAAATGCTTGTGAACAATTTTACTTCTTTGCCACCATTCTTTGTGTACCCTTCTTTGCATATTATTATCGAAGATGTGTGTGATAATTTTATAAGCGAAATTTTTAGTCCGGAGTTCGATTTTCGTGTGATTCTGAATTATCCTTAATTTATGGACATGAGTGAAATATCTGAAGGAACTAACTGATCATCTAAAATGAAATTGCTGTTTTATTTTCTTTGCAAAGATGAAATAATAAAAATATGATGTATTTTTTTGCATCTGACTCTATAATTTGTCATGTCAACCCAACTTGGCCTTATTTATCATGATCATTTAATCAATATTACTTTCTTCAGGATTCTTCTGACCACAGAAAAGTCATTGTTTTTTCATTAGTTCCACCCATTCTTAGAAGAAAAGAAAGAGAAAAAAAGAGAAGATACGAAATTAATCACTTGATTTCTTTTTGAATATACTCGGGTAATAAATATACTGTGACTAATCACTTAAGATCCGAGAAAAAAAAGGCCTAATAGCCAAGAACACCATAGAAAAAGCTTAGGATTTTTTTTGGTTCTTAAGAAAAAATAAATGTAACACTAACGGTTTTTTTTGTGCGTTTTTTCCGTGTAGTTGCAGTATTAGAAACACTTTTTAGAGAAAGAGAAAATAGTAATTAAATTCACAAAAAAATGCCCTTTTCTAAAAGAATTTTTACATACTTGGTAAAACACATGATACATAAAATTGGCTTTTTCTTCCTGAAACCTTACTTCTTCCCATTTATAGGCATTCTGAGAATTTTTTTTCAGAGTAGAGCTGAAAAAAATATTTTTCCTTATTGGTTCTGATCTATGTATTATACCTACAAATATTAAAAAACTTTTCCTTATATTCTATTTTATTTTGTCCTGTTGTACATTCCAAATCATGATTTTACGAAACGTATGCCGCCCATCCTGTATAGGGATTCTCGGAGAAGACATGGATGTCTGTAAATGTATAGTACCTTTGCGGCCTAAGGGTACTCTAAATAGCCGTCGAGTCGCATGTCGTCTTGTGAGGTACACCAAACTTGATTGGTATTCAAAGCTACGGCTAACGACAGACGTAGATGTAGCCCCTTGCCGTGATGAATTTTGTGGACCTTGATGTGATGTTTCTGTCCATCAGGTGGCATAAGTAACGATAACAACACAAAAGCGTAAAAGAAGTTATTTTTTCGACATTTAGTGTCATATGAATTAGAATAAAGATTTTAAGAATATTATATCACAATAGAAATTTATTTAAATGCAATTTTTTGGGCAAGAAATGAAGAAAGGATGAGATATTTTCAAAACATTCTCCTTTTATGAAAGATACTTGCATAATAATATTTTAATAATGCATAGTTAAGACTTATTTACAGATACAAAACTAGGATTTTTAAAGAAGTCACATTTCTTTTGTTTAGAGTTACTATCAATTGAAATAATAACTGGAGTTTTTTGTTTAAATTTCTCTACTCTGATAGTTTAAAATATGAACACACTCACTTCTAAGATATATTATTCAAAACTCCTAGCTCATACTCTTATACAGGAGTCTTAGGTACGTATAAGAAAAATATTATGATTTCAAATACATTTTTCTAGATGGAGAATGTTTAGAAAACATAACACTTTTCTCTCTTTACTCATTTTTTTTCCAAAAAATTTCTTTTAAATAATTTTTTTATAATGATATAACTATCTTAACACTATTTTGCATGTATATTCGAATTCAGATGACACTTAATATATATACATATATATATATATATATATATATATATATATATATATATATATATATATATATATAAATTTGTATTATATAACAAAAACAAGAAATAATAGATAATGAACATAACAAGAAATAGCGTAATAAAAATATAAAAGCAAAACATGAAGATCAAAATTATAGAAAAATAAAAAAAGAAACTACAAAAAAGAAGAACCTAGCGAGTCAAAAAGCAATTTCGGACTTAGGACCGAATAAGTGGGGTTAAACTAGTTTGAAGGCACCAACCTTCCCCCTTTGCAACTCGTTAGGAAAAACCAAATAAAATAAAATAAATAAAAATTCAGAGTATGGAAAAACTCAGAGAGTATGATAAAACCACTCACTACTATTATGTAACAAATTCTCCCAAACTCTTAATGCAGAAAAATCGCAAAACAATTACGTAAGAAAAGTAAGAAATTCCTACAACAATTACATAAGAAAAGTATTTTTCAAAAAATAATTTAACAAAATTTCTTTACTCACAGAGCCCCCACGAAGAGAATCAAGCGTCCTGACATCAATGAAAATCAATTATTCACCAAGTTAAAAAATTCGAATATACATAAACACATCTTTTGAGCTAACTTTTAAACCAGCCCAAAAAGACAATATGAAAATATGACAATCAAAAAGACGACAATCAAATATGGTAGAATTTGAATTGGTATAAAATATATATATATATATATATATAATTTTTCAAAATCAAAGTTTCGAACATACTCGGATACTTCAATGTGATAAAGGATGTAAAACCTTTTTCGTTTTTCTCGTCGATGCAGAAAGGAGTACGAATGATGATAGTAAATAAAATAGCTGAATGGATTGACATGAAAACTTGTTCTTTTCTGAAAGAAGCAAAACATTCGTAACAGAAAAGGAAATAGTTCTTTTGTGTCCCGTAACACAGCACGGTATGATGAATTGTTTGATGTGCACACTTTATACATTTTTTGGCGTAAGATTAAGTAAAAAGAAACACAAAAGCGAAAGGATTTGATGAGAAATGTCATTCGTAAATGTAAATTGATGGAAGAAATCTCAGAGCTTTTGGCAACAAAGATTGATTGAAGTAAAAATAATAAGAAAATTATATATATATGAAGATTTGGGTATTAGGAAGATTGATGAATAATTGTTCTTTCTCTTTGGATTGATACCTCTATTATGTACAATTTTGTTTACATTTCCTCAATCATGAGCTTTTATGTTTAAGTTACATTCTTCTTCTGTTAAAAAATATTTCCTATTTTAAAATTAGTTTTCCTATTATTTAACATCTATAAATGTTAAAATACTCTCAACATTTTAAAATATTTTGATATTCATCAAAATCATGCAAGCTCAATTACTGTTGGTACTTATATATAAAACTTTGATAAATTTAAATTATTTGTACATAAATTTCTTGCTTTTTCCTTTTGATATTTTTAGCTTCGGATGCTATAAGGGTTATAAAATTTTTAAATGTGAATTCTAAAACTGCTTCTATAGAAATAATGTTTTATATTTACAGTATTGATTCATAAAATTATTATGTAATTTCTATCATATTTCAAATTATTCTTTATTATTTACTTCATATTACTACTTATTATGTTATTTCCAAATACTTTATATTTTTTAAAGCAAAATGCACTAAATATATCTAAAAAATATGTGTAAAAGAGTAATATGAAATAACATTTTTTCAGCATGCGTTTTAATAATGAATAATGGGAAGTGTTAATGAATTTCTGTTCAAACATTAGTACTATCAGGTACTCTTATAATATTTTAACCCTATACCTACTTTAAATCAAAAATTTAAATATACACCGAATTGGGGATATACTGATTTTTGAAAAGATTTTTTACCTCACAAATTGTCAAAAGTTAATTTATTCGATAAAATTATGTAGCTCTACATTATTCAAATTTTATACTAAATCTAAGTTAATGAATAACTCAAGAAAAAAATTTCTCAAAAATTAATTTTCGCCTAAAATTTATGAGGTAGCTATTGTAAAATTCCATGTCCTATGTAAAAAAAATATCAAATTAACTTTCATAACGCAATTTTGCTGCAATGAGTTTAAAACTCGGAAATATATATATATATATATATATATATATATATATATATATATATATATATATATATATATATACATAAATTGAAAGTTACACTTATTGTTATCAAACTTTTTTTTCTTATATTTTTCAATCCCTATTATTAGCTCACACTCTCTCTCTCTATACATTTATCTTGTTCAAATTTTCAATCGTTAATAAAATGCCTTCTATTCATCCAATCAAGTTCAAATAAATTTTTTAAAACTTTTACTAGATGACACTTGAGGTTAATGCAGTTTTTTCAAATATTAATTCTTTGAATTAATTAATTACCTGTTTTCGACACCAACTTAGATTCGTGTGCATTGTTATAGCAATATAACTGTTAAAACAATGACCAAGTTGGAGGCGAAAACCGGTTTTTCAGCCAAAGTAGCCAAACCGGGTGTGCATTGTTTACAGTAATGCAGACAAATCATGCTCTTTTTTCAATTTTTAATATTAGTTCACTTTCTCCCTATATGTACGTAAGACCACAGGCCTACTGGTAAAATGAGGAGGTCATCATCTCTATAATAACGTCTTTATTTTGCTTCAATCACATAAAATCCAACAGGGGGGCCCTTTGGCACGAAACTGAGTAGAACAATACACAACACTTCGGCGAGGAGTCACCAGCTAAGCCTTTTCGAGTATGCACTCTCTCTCGTCATTTTACGGTTGATTTTGATTAGAGGTACCTAGGCTGCGCCAGCAGCCTTCTACCCTCTATCTGGTACTGTGATCTTCTTGGTGTTGATAACTTGAGCTTGAAGAGGAGGGAGTGACTTCAGAAGTGAAGGACCAATGGGAATGCAGGAGGCATCGGCTATGGAGGTGATCTTTGATTGGAGGTTGGTAGTGAGCTTTTAAGAGTTAAATCATGGGCATGAGATAGAAATTTACTTTTAAAAAATTGAAAAGAGAAAGTATTGATAAATATTAAGGAGAGAATTTTAAAATTTTAAATTATTTAGGAGATAATTTTTTAGGTTGAGATAAGTAGTGAAATTGAGTAGGGAAATTTAACATTATTCATTATTGTGCTTCTGCCAGTAGACAGGTTTTTTCTTCGTCGGATTTAGAATTTTTAAATTTGGAGAGGAGATCGAGGATTTTAGGGTTTTTCTTAACTAATTTTGAAATAATATTAAAGAGCTCCAAAACTTGAGCTAGATCTGAAATATTGTCTTCTTGGCTAAGAAATTCATGGGGGGGGGAGGAGTCTTCCTTTTTAATATTATTATTTTCGGGAGGGGTTTGAATGGGGATTTCCCCACTAACAACGTTGGCGAAGGAAATTCCCTCTTTGGTCCATTCACTGACGAAATTTTTCTTTTTAATTGGGTCTGTAAAAGCGGTTCCTTTCTTAGGCTGGGGGAATTTGGGGCATTTTGTATAACATGCCGAGTGACCGAAATCCTGGCACTTAATACAAAATGGGTTTATTAGTCTCTCTTTGATGTGGCAGTTCTTGGTGGCGCGCTCTTTTCTGCACTTTAAGTATCTCGGCTTCATGAAATAGTTCGCGACTGTATGGAAAAAGTTGTTACAGTTGAAGCATTGGGTTATTCCTCTAACGAGGTAACCTTCTACTTTCACCTGTAAGTAACTCAAGCGGGCTAGGTCAAAAATTTTGCTGTTATTTGCATTTCGCGGGAGAATTACCAGAAAGTTGGGGAGTTCTTTCTTAGTTTTTTATTAAATAAGTTGCGCGCAACTATCTATTATGAATCCTTCGTCGGCTAAGTCTTTAGTTATATCAACTATTTTTGAGGAACTAGGGAGGACTTTTATTGGTTTTTCAATATTGCGTTTAATTACATAAAATTCGAAATCTTTATCCGACTCCAAGAAGTGGATAAGATTGCGGTATTCTTCTTTAGTGAACATTTTAATTACATCATTAACTATTCTATTTCTAATACTGGGGAATTTTTCAGAGATGCATTTAATTTGTTCTCTGAAATTTTTTTAAAATTTTTAACATGATGGGGTGGGGAAGCTTTATCTTGGGAGTAACTACTTCGGTAGTTACTTGATTTGAAGTCGGGAATGGATGTTCAACATCCTGTTCTAAATCAGAGAAATTGTTACTCGTTTCTATGGGGTCCTGGGTTGAGATGGGGGAGACAGGCCTAGCTGTCATTTTAGGGAAGATAAACTCTTCCGTGGATTCTTTGCCTTTATTTTTACGCTTTTTGCATAACTTTTTCTTATTACCTTTACTATTGGTTTTTAATTCCGGAGGGGGAACATTTAAAAATTAATGTCCTTGACTATCGAAGTAGTGGGAATTTTATGCTCGTTGCAATCTAATCTAGTGCATGGGGGGAGGGTTTTAAGCTCACTTACCATTTCCTCCTTTCTCTTGAACATGGCTTGTGTGCTCGTCAGGTAGAATTCTTTGAAGGAATTCTTTGGGCTGGGCGAACGTCCGTCGTGCAAAGATATATGCAGGGCTGAGATACCTGTTACGGTATCTCTAAGTTTCTAGCAGGCGACAACTTGAGCTTGTCTCGTCGGCGAAACTTCCATATTCTCGCTAAAATCACTCCTGATTGTCGGTCCGTTCGTGGATCTCGCTTTTCTCTCTCGTCAGTGCTCGCTTCACCTTTAAATAGGCTTATTTACCCACAAATTCTTACGCGATGGTAAAGAGTTCGCTCTATTTTCATTTATTACTTACTTAATTATAAAGCTAAACTTTTCAAACCCGATAATTCCCTCCCCCCTCCGCTAAAGCCTGGCACATCCAGGTTGGCCAATCCTGACTGACAAGTCCCAAGGGGATAAAAATAATATTTCAATGATATCAAATTCTCCAAATGAAGTAAAAATCTCGAAGATATAATAATCGTGTAAAAGAGTGAGCTGGTGAATCCTGACATGTAAAAGATAGCTACATTCAATAACAAAATATCAGAAATTTGGTATATAGTATTGTGTTACATAGAATTGTTTTCTGAAAAATATCACACATCTAATACTTTCACTATGACTATAATAATAATGAGGTTAAGAAAAAACAACATAAGATAAAGATAATTCACATCAAACATCCAAAAATATAGTAGTGTTAAACAACATAACACAAGATCAAGTGAAATTCACGCTAAATGTGTATCAATAGTAAACAATGTTGATTAAAGTGATAAATGTCGAAGAGTTACAAGTACTTCAAAATGGAATTGAATGTTGGAATAATGAGTAAATAAATACATAGAAAAAATAGATATAGAGTAAAAACAGCAAAATGAATTTAGGAATAATGATTGAGTAAATAGATAAAAAGAATAGATATAAAATAAGTAACAACAAAATGAATTTAGGAGTAATGGTTAAGTAAATACATAAAAAAAATTGATATAAGGTAAGTAACAACAAAATGAGCTTAGGAGTTCCCCCAAAAGAAAAGATTACAAAACTATAACACATTACATAACATTGTATGGTAAAATTTGTTAACGTAGTTCTTTAAGTGCTATTAAGACCCTCGAATAAATCACGTTTTTCTTCTTGGAGGGATTGTGACGGGCTTTCATCGCGATTTCCATTAATGTCCTCTTGAGGTTCTTTGGAATTCTTTCCAACTAACTCTAGAAGAAGAACGCGAGAATGCTAATTAGGAATCTTATATATAGTAGAAGTTTTGCGATCGCGAGGTGGCTATGCAAAGTTGCTATATGCGGTCTATGTTTATGATTAGAAGTGATTAAGTTAGAGGAATTCCAAGATCAAGAATTAACCTACCCGTACTTGTGTATTCAAGCAAAAGGTGAATATCATTCCACACGGAGTAAAGCCACGTTAGTTAAGACCAAGATAATAGCTGTTACCTAGGATATAGCGGTAAGCGTCTTAAATTAAGATATAAGGAAACTGCGCGCATTAATGAGATTACAAGTAATCTGTAAAGTTAGATATAGTGGACAATTACGCGATTATTTGGTAATACGAATTGTGTCTTCTCACTCCAGATTTACTTAATTTGATTATTATTATTATTGTATATAGTATTTAAGCTAAGATCTTAATAAACAAATACTAGGATGACAGATTTGCCTGATACTGCGTTCTTTCCTACAGCTACAGGTCGCATAGATAATGTAGAAATGGGGCACCCACGGGTCGGTGCCTCACAGTTTTATTACTAAATCCTTGTTCTTAAAGTGTAGTATAGTAGGGAGGTCTTGGAGATATCAACTTCTTTTGGCGACCAAAATCAGTCGCCAAGCTACTTCATTTTGCTATAGGTGTTTTTGGCTATCGGATTTGATAGCCAAGCTACATAATTTAGTTGTAGGTGTTCCGAGAATTTACAAATTGTAATTTGGAAATAAAAATGAAGAGGTATTAATGTGAAATAAAAAGAAATATTTATAAAGCTATCATTAATGCATAAAATTAAAAATTGTATTTTTTTTTAAATACAAGGAAATCGTAAATTATAATATTAAAGAAAAAACTTACCTTCTATCAGGAAAGTTCTAAAGGAGAGTAAATTTCTTTTACACACACATTTCCATTCATACCTCTTTGCAAAAACTCAGCCAATCCGTGAATGTTTTCTTCTAAGCATTATGCTCGAAAGAAAGGAAGTCACGGTTCAACTTTCACATCCACACGTTCGTCAACATCAGAATCTCACGCACTCTGGGCTTGCTTCCTTGGAACCAGATATTCTTCCTTACATATCTTTGTGTACTATGCGCATTCGCTCCAATCTCTCGGCATACCTAAATATATCCATCACTGGAATCCATTTAATCAAACGCATTGCTTTCGTGCAAGCCAAAGATTCAGCATTCGCAGCACTCAATCCGTTTTCCATGCACCACTGTATTACAGACAGTTTCTGCTTACTTTCTAAATAAAAAAAATAATAAATAAATAAATAAATAAATAAATAAATAAATAAATAAATAAATAAATAAATAAATAAATAAATAAATAAAAACGCAAATCATACATTTTAGACATGTTCTTCAGGATAAGTCGAAGGAAAAAAGTGAAAAACATTAAAATCGAATAATAAAGAATGGCATACAGGTTCAAAATCCTCCTACGAATGAAATCCAAGTGCGAAATAAAATTAAAATAAAAACGTAAATGTAAATGTCAAACAAGAGGCGTGGAATGTTTATTGCAGGTTTTGTGCTCCTCCATGACAGTGCTCTTCCTCATATGGCTCGACGCACAGCAGCTGTTCTGACGGAATTTGGCTTGCAGTTGTTTGATCATCCCTCCTACAGGCCTGACTTACTCCCAGTTATTTTCCTGTTTTATTGTACCTCGAGAAATTCCTGTCCTCCGGTGAGCGTTTTGGCAGCGACGAAGAGCTGAAGACGTCTGTAACACGCTGGTTCTATTTACAGGTGGAAGAGTTCTACGACAGAGGGATACAAATTTGATCCCACGATACGCAAGTGTCCCAATTCTGGGGCTGGCTATGTTGAAAAATAGCTGAAACATTGCTGTACTTGTTGCTAATAAATATGTTTCTGAAAGTGTGAGTTCTTTTTTTTTAAAAATAGGGAAGCTTACTTTCTGGATGCACCTCGTATACATAGAAACTAAAGCAATGCATTAATTTTTATGTAAGTAGTTCTTAAATTTTTTAATTTTACTTCAGTTCAATCTGAGTCTCGAGAGAAATGTTTCACTGTTAAAGATATTTTCAAAAATTAATTCATAAACATTAAGTCATCAATAAATACAAACGTATCTTTAAATTAAGTTACACTGGTGTGCAAAAATTAAGGACGAAGTCGAAAAATTAGCATATCAGCTGAACGAAGAGGCAGATCGGACAGAAAGACCAATCAGGAGATTAAGTAAGGTGATGTACGGTAGCACATGCGCAGATATGCAGGTAGACGTAATGGGGGAGTGTCTGAGTAGTATAAAGCATGTTGTCGGTGTAAGATCAGTATTTCTGGCAAAGAGATTGCACGCCGTATAGCAGTTAAAATCACACCGAGTTGCTGCCTCAGCGAGAAATGGCGAATAATCAATCTGTTAGACGACATCTGGATGCTTTTACCCGAGGTCGAATCATTGGGAAGTTGGAGGAAGGCCGCAGTGTGACAAGTGTGGCTGCAGAGTTCGGAATTGCTCACAGCATCGTTTCACGACTTTGGAGACAATTTCAAACTACAGGAACAGCTAACCGGGGGTTCAGTAGTGCTCGTCCACGAGGAACCACACCCGCAGATGACCGGTACATTATCTTACAGGCCAGAAGAAACAGGCGGAAGACAGCGGGAAAAATCGCTAGACACACGACACAGGTGACTGGACGACCGATATCGCGTTTTACCGTGTCCAGAAGACTGCACGGTGGTGGTTTGTTTGCACGACGCCCTGTACGGTGTGTACCTTTAACGCCTGCCCATCGGAGAAGGCGTTCTCTGTGGTGCCGGGAACACAGGAATTGGAGAGACAATGAATGGGGACGAGTACTCTTTACAGATGAGAGCAGATTCAGTTTGAGTAGCGATTCTCATCGCATACTCATCTGGAGAGAGCGGGGAAGCTGCAATCATCCCTCGAAAATCATTGAAAGGTACAGGTATGGAGGTAGCGGTGTTCTCGTTTGGGGAGGCATTATGCTTGGTAGTCGTACAGACCTTCACATCTTCGACGCAGTTTCAGTCAACGGAACCTGTTATTGCAACGAGATTCTTTTTCCATATGTGCGTCTTTTTAGATGCGCTATGGGTCTACAGTTCCTTTTCATGGACGACAATGCACCATGTC
Source organism: Trichonephila clavipes (assembly GCA_019973935.1). Lineage (NCBI taxonomy): Eukaryota > Metazoa > Arthropoda > Arachnida > Araneae > Nephilidae > Trichonephila > Trichonephila clavipes. Next base: position 15,560 of record BMAU01020060.1, read on the forward strand.
ATCGCACAGTAGCTTCCGAACAGCTCTTAGAGAGTGAGGATATTGAACGTATGGAATGGCCGGCACGATCTCCGGATCTCAATCTCATCGAGCATGTATGGTATTTTCTAGGCAGACGCTTGGCAGCTCGTACCTTACCACCAGTAACGATTCGGGAGCTTCGATTGGCGCTGCCAGACGAATGGGAAGCAATGCCTCAACAACTCATTGACACCCTCATTCTCAGCATGGGCAGACGCTGTAAAACCTGCCTAGCTGTCAGGGGAGATCATATCCCCTACTAAAGACCGGATGTTTCTTGCTGGACACCCATCACAGGGATGTTTCGGCCTTCAGTCGCATTGCGCTCCATGCTACTTTTTCAATAAAGCTTCTTTTATCCCTCTGATTTCTCTTTTAGTAAGTGTTGCTTACATTACACATGTCCTTACGTATTGGGGATCTTACGGTATTAAATGTGTTGATTTGGAAAGCTTTTGTACAAAGTTATATTGAAAAAACCGTCTGGTCCTTAATTTTTGCACACCAGTGTATATAAGGTATACCAATTTACCTTATTTGTTTACAAATTGTTCTGTATTCTTTTATAATTCATCAAATTTTTGAATAAATAGGTAAATACTATAAAATGTTTGATCTCTGTTATGTCAAGCTCCATTTTTATTAATTCGAGTAATCTTGAGCTCTGAAAACAGTGTAGCTACTAGTATTTTTTCATTTTTGAAATGTATTTGGTTTCGGATCTTAAAACACGCCACTTTAAAATTCATGCATTTATGTTTCTTTGTGGGTGTAACTCCAGATAACCTATTTCTTAAAACAAATATTAAATCATCAAAGTTGTGTTGCGTCAGAGGTTAGAATAAAAATGAGGAAATATGTAGAAAAGTGAAAAATAATTTCTTCCTTAAGAAAATTTTTAACATTTCCACGCTTAACTACTTTTTAACAAGATCTGTCGTTGTGAAACAATGCATAAAAAATACGCTATTAAAATGCTTGAAAGAAAGAATGTAATTTTTAAAAAACTAAAACTTTGCAATAATATTTTTTTATATTAAATGTCTTTATATTAAGTAAGAAATGCTGGTATTTATGTCTTCATTAGAGGTTTTTATCTTGGAATTATTTAATTTCACACACATATGGCAATAAAAAGTCCTATCTAATTTATTGAGAATGACAGTTTCCTAACGTCTGCCATTATTTTCGACAAATTTAATGTTTTTTAGTTACTATTAGAATGGTATGTATTAGAAATCTTACATATAAATAATCCTAAGTGAAAACTAGAGACACATAATATTGCAATATTTGATAGATTATTCCATTTTTAAGCTGACAACTGTCTGCTGAGTAATGTTTGAAACACGAATGAAACTTATTAGCAACTTTTATAAATTAGTTTTCGTTTATCAGTTCCTTTTATTGTTTAATTTAGTTTAGACAATGTTTTATGCATAACTAGACATCTTTGTAATATCTGAGTAGTTCTTTTAGTTCTAGAGCAACGAAAAGTGGATATCATATTATAACTGTGTGCATACTACTACAATATCTTTTGAGTCTCCATAACTGCATGGATTCTAATTCTTCTCATGATAAATGTGATTTAAATTAAATGTAGAAACATTTTCTACAAGTAATGCAAAGATTTCAAAAGAACAAAATTAAATTGACTTAAATTGAATTTTAGAAAATGATACGCATGCCTTTGTTATATTATATCTTACTCAGAAAATCATTGGTCTTGATTGAGAAATTAAAACTGTTTATTCGAAATTTTGTCATTGTAATTATTAAAAAGAAAACTTTTAAAAATGAAATTATTGTTAAAAAGATTGTGGATAATGCAGTTGGTGATGCGAATATTCAATTAAAGAATTGTATCAGATCATGCAGATACTTTATAATATACTTCGGTGACAGCAATTTCCTTAAACGTCTGCTAAGTTAATATTGTAAAGTTTACACATACTTTAGGTAAAAAAATAATTGCATTTTAGTGTTAATTATCATTAGAGGTTTGGTTTGAATTTAACGAAAATTTAATATGTTATTAATTTGAAATTTTTAAAAATTGAAAAACCTATCAATAATTAAGGTTCTTAGGATTTTATGAACTTTAATTAAAAAATTAAACATTATAACCCTTTATCTACCACAGTATGATTTCCTGCAGTTTTTTTCATGCAATATTTTTTTTGAATCACTACATTGAAAGTTAAGGGATATACATAAACAAAATACTCAACTTTAAGGAATTAAATCAGTTAGAGCTAATTAATTAATTAAAGATATTCAACTGTAAAAAATAATTATACAGACTGTTCACTTAAAATAAATAGTAAAATCGTTTTTTAAGGTATTCATTAACATACAAAAAAAAAGAATAATACACTTACAATTTCACATTAACTATTTTTTTCGGAACAAAAATTACAATCTTCGCAATCCGCTGAAAACTCCGTTAGCGGAAAACGCCATTTCTGCAGTAAAATTATTCGCTTTCTCCGCTAAAATACTCATCATCAAACTCGTGTTGCAATATACACTCATGTCCATAAATTAAGGATAATGAAGTTCAGGCAAAGAAAGAGACAGAAGCAAAACAAATTTGACTTATTTGTAAAGTCTATTTATTAAACAAAAGGTAAAGAGCAAAAAAGATGCTATATGTTTTACATAATTAATAAAAATTGCGATTTTTGCTCCCTAGAGCAAATTTCAAGAAAGAACCTATTTACAAAAAAAAGTATAACAGGGTTAGTATGATGGTTAATACATTGTATGTCTTGCATGTGATGAAATACCATCCGTACAACGCCCAAACATATTGAGTATCAAATTATCAATCTGATCTTGGGGAATATTACACCACTCATCAAGCAATGCCCTCCGAAGTTTCGGTAGACAGTTGGGAAGGGGTTGACAGACTGCAATTCGTCGACAAAGCATATCCCACACATGCTCTATTAGATACAAGTCCGGTGAGTATGCTGGCCAATCCATACGGGTGATATCCTCCGATTGAAAGCATTCGTCTACAATGTTTGCACGATGAGGATGGGAGTTGTCATCCATAAACAGAAATTCAGCTCCCATGGTGCCCCGAAACAAATGCACATGTTGTTCCAGAATGATATCCCGATAGATGTGACCTATCATCGTTACACTCTGAGCAAGCAGGTCAGTTCTGGAACCAAGAATAATTCCTCCCCAAACGCGAGCCATCCTGCACCACCGTAACGGTGTCGTTCAATGGTGTTCTCTTCGTGGTAACAGGCTCCTGGCACTCCCAATATTAAAGTCTGGCGGGAATCAGACTGCAAACTAAAACTGGACTCGTCGGAAAACATCACACAAGACCACTGTTGTGTTGTCCACAATGCATGCTCTCTACTCCAGGTTAATCGCAGGCGACAGTGAGTTGCGGTAAGTGGAATACATCTGACAGGCCTACGAGCATATAGACCAATGTGCCCTAAGCGTCTGTACACGGTCTGCCTTGACACTGTCGTACCAGTAGCTGAAGAGAGCTGACGAGACAGGTCTGATGCTCTGCTCTGTCTGTTTCTTTTGGCAGTAACTGCAAAATATACCGGTCCTCATTCAGCGTTGTAACTTGGGGGCGACCTGTGCTGTAACATCTACTCCCATTACCATCATTTTGAAATCGTTGCCAAAGCCTGGAGATGACACTCTGGGCGATTCCAAGTTCCTCGGATACTTCCAGCCGGACACGTCCACATTCCAGTCGTCCAATAATTCTACCAAGTCAGAAATCATCCAAATGCTTTCTTTGTGCCATAACTATGCGGTCATTGCACTGAAAGGCTTTTAAAAGCGCTTGGGAACAATTTTACTTCTTTGCCACAATTCCTTATATACCCCTCTCTTACACTCTCGTGATTGTGACGTACTATCCGCGCCTTCTGGTGGTTTCCTGTAATTTGCATATTTTTCTTCAAGATGTGTGTGATAATTCTACAGCTGAAATTTTTATTTTAGAGTTCAATTTCTGTGTGATTCTGAATTATCCTTATTTTATGGACATGAGTGTATATCTTGGCAGAGAGCATTTAAAAGAATATTCCTGCTAAGTATCGTTAGAGTATTGGTAAAAATATCTATGCAACTTTAAAGTGAGTGGTACATATAAGTACCTTCGGTTGCATAAAGGGTCAAAGTAATAAAAAAAAACTTAAAAGAAAGTTACATTTCTTATTAAATTGAAACTGTTTGTAAATAAGCCAAAAAGAATTGCTTTAAATGGACACTTTGCTCCCACTAAGATGAAATAAACTAAAATATACTATTTTTACATCCACACAAAGTTACACAAAAACTTTACAATGCAATGATTCCATTTTTTAAAGAATATATACGTCTTGAGTTAAGTATAGTTGTACTTGATCATAATACAATTATGCATAAAATATTAAATATTTTAAGTATGGGCCCAAAATAGTTTGGGTGGTACGTTCTAATGCGATATAAACCGCAATAAAGACACACACGCACACAAACACGCATGCACGTACACATATTTTCAAGTAATTTGGTATGAATATGCATTCATAAAAGTGAAAGAGATGTACCGTTCAAAAACCCTTTTATGTACGCTTGACAATATTCGCTTGTTATTGAACCGTATCTCCAATTAAAAACAAACTCTTCCGTATACATCTCTTTTTGTAAAGCTAATAAAAAATTGATAAGTTTTGAAATTCTTTTTTTCTCTCTTTTTTACTTTTCAAAAAAAAAAAAAAACCCCAAATGGCAAAACGTCTTAAAACATGATAGCTTACGCTTCTTTCTAGAATGCCTCAGAAACATTATAAAGACGATAAAGTCTGGAGAAAGTATCTTAGCACATAAATACTTTGCATTATATCTCTGTAAGCCAAAACACATATGTTTATATATACTTTTTTTACTCACTGAAATAGGAAACTGAAATGTGGAGTGGTTTCTTAAAATTTTCACTTGAAATAGGAAGATGTACAGATCCATTACTGTTGCTACCACTTCAAAAGACTACCGAGGCGAAACTTTTAGAGGAGAATAAAAGTCTTAAATTATGACAGAGAACGATGTCTTTTCTCTTCTATAGGAATATGAGATGCCTTGGAGTTTTTTTGGAAAAGTCTGATGTGGTTTTGTGCACAAAGGAGAAACAAATGGCTTTATATGGAAGAAATACAAATGCGGTTTTAAAATACATATTTATGTTTTCCCATTAGTGCACTAATATTTTATCCAACACAGTTATTATTAAATATTTTGCTCTTTTATTGTGTTTATATATTTTCAATACATGTATACCAAAACTCTTTACTTTTCATATTTATTTATTTAATCGGGAGGATCACGCCCCCCCACAGGTTTTAGAGCTAGCTACAAATCGATCATTTGAAATAGGTAGGGAACAATAAAAACAATGCACGAATTAGAAAATATAACATTAAAAAAATAGAAATAAAAACTTGGCAAAAAGAGCAGATGTGGGGAGATAAAATTACATCAACCTATTGCCGATAGATTGGGAGATCAGGAAACTAACTTATATTATGAGTGATATTGTTGTTAAAAATAGAATGTGACTTGAAAGGAATGCATCCTGAGTAGGTTTTACAAGATAAAATTTTGGAAATAGGGTTCAATGAGATAAATCAGCGTCGGCGGAAGAACTACGTAAGAAATTAGGAGCGGAAAGCAACTAGAACCTATATATATATATATATATATATATGGATATCAGCTACCGCAGACCACTTCTGAAGCCATGATAGAACTGAAGTGACTCGAGGTAGTCAGCGAGATGGCGAGACAGTCCTCTTCCCGCCGCCATAAGCACAAGATGAAAAACCTCTAACACGCGTGATGTTTTAAATCTAACTATGTAAAGGCAGATAGCCTTATTTTCTTTTTACCTGTGTGTCCGTCCTATAATGTCCTTTATTTTCTATATTAAAGTAATTAACTTAAGAAGTCTCCCTTTTTTGAAGTGTTTAAATAACGGTCACACTCACATGAGGGCTCGGCCAATGCCTAATTTTAAAATTGAAACGAAACCCCCTAGACAACATCATTCTGCTATCAGTTCCTGATATACGAGTTTCCTAAGCCGTTAATAATGAGATGACTTTCGCTTTTCAAGTGGAATCCTTTTACTTCAGAAACTACTCAAAACTGTAAGTAGCCATTTCGATGTTCAAAAAATGAAATTAAGAATGCTTCAACAAAAAGTATGACCCATGAGAAAATTGGAGAATTATCTTCTTCTAATTTGAAAAAGAAATTTATTTGATGTAAAAAATTTCTTTGTGATGAATAACGCCGAAAACGAAACTGTTTGTTTCTTGTCGATGTTTTTATAGCGATAATTTATTCTTTTGATGGTTTGAATATATTTTTGCTATTTGATGGTATTTGATGCAGCATTTTAACTGATGTCGAATTTGATTCTCCTGTTGTGTCATGCCAACATTTGATGAAAAACTAAATTGAAGCATATTGAAGTATTCTTTTGAAATGACAATTGTGATGCTAATATTGGTCATTTGAAGTAACTTTTGAAGATAATAAAATATTTGAAACTTGAAGCTATAAATTTTGATGTTGACAACAAATTTTGAAGATAATCAGGAATTTTAATTGAAATCGAAACTTTGCTTATATTTTTTAGAGTATATTTGATAATATATAGCATTCGTATTTTGATGATTTAAATTAGTTTTGTATTTGAAGTTGTGATTTTTTTTTTTTATTTTGAAGAATATTTAAAATTTTGTGGAAACGAAAGTTGAAAGATTTTGAGTTAATATTTCTAGAATAGAACATTATATTTTGAAGATAAGAACTTGATATTTTTGAAATAAAATGCTTAAATTAATTACATGGTGTGTGAAATAGAACTGAGTATCTTTTTCAGATATAAAACTTGTGTTGACTATACTATATAATGATATTGCATATGATACTATTTTGCATTTAAATTTTTGATGATTATGAGTTATCATTTTATATTTTAAAAACTTGAATTGATGAAAATATAAGTATTTTATCATATTTTCAAATCATAGAATTCGTTTTGGTATTATAAGATTTGTATATTTGTGTTTTATTTGAATAATTATCAGTATGAGTACCCCAAATGATTATCCAAAAAGATTTCTCAATCATTAAAATCTAGTAGCACAAATAACATTAAAAATTTACATCGTTTAATTTTTGGTGAGAATGGCGATAGAAAATCGTTCTAGATTACGGGAATTTTCCGGATTTCCCACTGATTTTAATGTTGAAGAAACAAAAACTAAAATTATTAAAGAATTCACTCTTAAGGAATTAATTGCTGTTTGTAATGTATTGCATCTAGAATTTACCACTGAATTAGAATCTTGCTGTGACATAATTTTAACGCATTTATGATCTCATTTTTATTTAAATCTACTGTTCTCAACTCTGGAAGCGAAAGCGACCTTGAACTCAACGAAAATCTCCGCCCGAAAAACCATCATTCGCAGCCAATTACGTCTGACTCAGCAAGTAACGATTTACGTTCCGAAAAACATGAAATCTCTTGATTTAAATGATTCAGCTCAAAATTTATTGCCGTTGTTTGATAAACATAATACTTGTAACTCTTTCCTATCTTTTAATTTACGAGATCTACTGGAACTAGTTAAACCATTCACTTCTCGAGACAGTTATTCAATTGAAACTTTCATTTCTGATATAGAAGACATGTTTCGATTATATCAGATCACAAATCCTATTCATGAAATAATTTTCGTAAAGAAATGTTTAAAGGGTCCAGCCGAAAATTTAATCCGATCGATTCGTGGAATCACAAATTGGTCACAAATGAAAGAACATTTATTAAACGAATTTTCTGATAGAATCAATAGTGCACAATTACACAATATGATGCAAGCTAGACGTTTGAAACCAACCGAAACGTTGCAGGAATATTTCTTAACAATGCGAGATTTAGCTCACAAGGGTGCGGTTGATGATTCTTCTGATTGATTATATTATTGATGGTATCCCCTGATTCTTCTAACAATAAAAATAATTTTGTACGGTTCTAAAACACTTAGTGAATTCAAGGATAAATTAAAAATTTACGAAACACTTTTAAACTCAAAACATAATAAGCAATTCCCAGATAAACGATTTCGAGATTATGAAAAATTCAACATCTAATCAGCATAGAATTGAACACAAGCGTTTTACAAACCAACAACCAATTTGTTACCTCTGTGGATTGAAAGGCCATAAAAGTACCCTATGTCCGAATAAAGAACGCGGGAAAAAAATGTTATGGATGTAAAAACTTTGGTCATGTTCAGGCCGAATGCCCCAAGAATTCTCGAAAGATTACACCGATAACCAATCACAAAATCAATACGCAAGTTGATAGAACTGTAAATTCCATTTCGATATTATCACCACCGAAAATCTCATGCACGTTGAAATAACCATTTCAAAAATTCCTATTACAGCACTTTGTGACACTGGTTCACAAGCCACCATAATTAATGAGAAAACATATCAAAAAACTTGGTTATCCTACATTGAACCCATCACAATGTACATTTTCAGGAATAGGCCGAGACAGAGTCGAAAGCAAAGGTCATTTTAAAAATTTCATAACAATTCAGAACACTGCATTACCCGCAAAATTCATGTCGTTAATGATGAAACGATCCCTTTAGATGCAATTATAGGGATTGATTTCTTACAACAAACTAAATTCACGTTTGGACGTGATGGAATTCGTATATTCCGGAGATGTTGATGAATGCAAAAAATGATGATGTTCTGGTAAACCTTGCCAACCTTTTTGATGAACAACAATGTAAACTTGATCTTCCACATATATCGAACTCTAAAATTCGTAATGATGTTGAACAACTTGTAAACTCTACAAACCTAAAAAAATTTACGATACTGATCTTAAAATGACAATTTTATTGAGTGATGATATCCCAGTTAGGCAACGTTCTCGTCGACTTCCTTCGTAGAGCAAAAAATTGTAGAAAACCAAATTCAGGAATGGTTAAACACTAACATTATAAAACCTAGCTGTTCTGATTACGCAGCACCAATCGTTTTATGCAAAAAGAAAACGGAGAACACAGACTTTGTGTAGATTATCGCAATTTGAATAGAAAATGATTAAAGATAAATTCCCTTTGCCATTGATAGAAGAAGTGTTAGATAAACTCGAAAACTCTAAAGTCTACACTTCACTCGACCTTAAAAATGGATTCTTTCATGTACCCATGGATCCTAACAGTACAAAATACACTTCGTTTGTGACGCATGAAGGACAATACGAATTTTTACGTGTTCCTTTTGGATTGTCAAACAGTCCAAGTGTATTCCAACGATTTATTTACACTGTCTTCCGAAAACTCATACGTGACAACATTCTAATTGTGTATATGGATGATCTGCTCATTCCATCACAAAATGAAGCAGAAGGTTTAAATAAATTACGACTAGTTCTCCAAACCGCTGCAGACTTCGGTCTTGAGTTAAACTTAAAGAAATGTAATTTCTTACAACGCAAAATAGAATTTCTTGGATACATAATCGAAAACGGAACAATAAAACCTTCACCATCTAAGACACAAGCTGTCCAAAACTTTCCACAACCTCAAACCCCGAGACAACTTCAAAGTTTTATAGATTAACAAGTTATTTCCGGAAGTTTATTCCAAATTACGCTCGAATTGCAAGACCTTTAAGTGACCTTCTTCGTGATAATGTTAAATTTAAATTTGGCCCTACAGAAATAGCATCTTTTTTCAAGAATTGAAAACATTCTTTCAGAGAACCCAGTTCTCCATGTTTTTCAACAAGGTTACCCTTTAGAACTTCACACAGATGCAAGCTCCCTAGGTTTTGGCGCTGTCCTATTACAGAAATCTGATGATGGACTATTTCATCCTATCCATTATTTTAGTCGCAAAACTACAGTTCAACAGGAGAAATATAGCAGCTATGAATTAGAAGTACTAGCTATTATTGAAGCGCTAAAAAAGTTTAGAAGTTACTTGTTAGGTACAAAATTCAAAATTATCACAGACTGTGACGCATTCCAAAAGACAATGCACAAAAAAGATTTGCCTACTAAAATTGCTCGTTGGGCGTTGATGCTAGAAGAATTTGATTATGAAGTCTGTCACAGACCCGGTAGACAAATGAAACACGTTGATGCATTAAGTCGTTATCCCATTATGATGATTTCCCTCCCATGATATTACACAAAAAGATTAAAGAAGCTCAAAATAAAGATGAATTCATTTCTCAACTTAAATCAACAATCAAAATTACACCTTCCGATGAATATTTTCTTAAAACGAAATTTTGTACAAATTACACAAAAATTCTGAACTATTAGTTGTTCCAGAAATGATGCAAAGAGAGATAGTACTCCATGCACACGCACAAGGCCATTTTGCTTCTAAAAACTGAATCTATTGTTTCACAAGAATTTTACATTCCCAGACTCACGAAAATTGTTCAGGATGTAATTACAAATTGCGTCCCATGCATCTTATCCTCACGTAAAGCTGGTAAACAAGAAGGCTTTCTCCATCCGATTCCAAAAAAGGTGATCAACCCCTTGATTGTTACCATTGTGATTTTTTAGGACCATTACCATCCACAAAAAAGTGTTACAAACACCTCTTCACTGTTATTGATTCATTTTCTAAATTTGTTTGGATTTACCCTGTAAAGTCTACTTCCACTAAAGATGCTCTCGACAAACTAATTTTGCAACAAACCATATTTGGTAATCCATCAAAAATCATTACAGATAAAGGTAGTACTTTTACATCTACAGAATTTCAAAAAATTTTGTCAGGAAGAATCAATTGAACACGTTCAGATAACCACTGGTGTACCACGTGGAAACGGTCAGATAGAACGTATGCATGAAACAATTATCCCTGTTTTGACCAAGTTAACCATCGAAGAGCCCGAAAAAATGGTTCAAACATGTCCACAGATTACAACGCATTATGAATAGTACCACTACACGTAGCACAAAAATTTACACCCTTTGAAGTTTTAATTGAGTAAAAATGAAACAAAAAGAGGACCTTCAAATTAAACACCTTCTTGAAGACGAACTTAGCGAACAGTTTATTAACAAACGAGAGACACTACGTAACGAAGCTAAAGAAAATATCCTACGTTTACAGGCTGAAAACAAGAAACAGTACAATAAACATCGTAAACCCGCTTATAACTACAAACCAGGTGACACAGTTGCGATACAGCGTACACAGTTCGGAACTGGATGAAACTTCGACCTAAATACTTTGGACCATATGAAGTAACAAAAGTCAACAAACACGATCGTTATGAAGTACAGAAAATTGGACAATATGAAGGTCCAAATGTAACCTCAACTTCAGCTGATAAAATGAAGAAGTGGTGCATACATTGAGAAGCTACCATCACCAAAGCTATTTGTTATTTTGTATTTTCCTTTTTCTGCTGTTTTTTTTTATTATTTCAGTTCACTTGTTCCCCAGCGCCGAGGACGGCGTGGTCATCAGATGCCCGTGTGGATATCAGCTACTCGCAGACCACTTCCGAAGCCATGATAGAACTGAAGTGACTCGAGGTAGTCAGCGAGATGGCGAGACAGTCCTCTTCCCGCCGCCATAAGCACAAGATGAAAACCTCTAACCCGCGTGATGTTTTAAATCTAACTATGTAAAGGCAGATAGCCTTATTTTCTTTTTTTTTTTTACCTGTGTGTCCGTCCTATAGTGTCCTTTATTTTCTATATTAAAGTAATTAACTTAAGAAGTCTCCCTTTTTGAAGTGTTTAAATAACGGTCACACTCATATATATATATATATATATATACAAAGGTAAACGATAAAACGGCCATGATTGGGATTGGTAACGAAAAAGACAAGTTACATTGAAATCATGGGAGATTAATATCGGGGTTTCTAATAAACATTTCAAACAAATGTTATTCCCTTTTAACAAATAGATGTAGCAGAAAATTCAAGAGTTGATGATGAAGATTTTAACCCTTTAACTGGTTTGCCCATACACCGTACGGGATACTCAAAGCTGACCCCAACCAATTTGCCCGTATTATGTACGGGCACTAATATTTTCTTCTTTCTATTTTTGATTTTCCCATATTTTTAATTCTTAGAGTGAGATTATTAGGGCTAGTGTTTTTAAGAGATGCAGTTTATCCATGGTACTGAAATACTTCTAATTCAGGATTTTCTTTTGGGTGAAGGCAGGAATTTTTCGTTGAATGCAGGAATTTATTCTTGAAAATATTCAATATAGAACAAGGATTGGCAAGGTAAAGTAACTCATTACATGTAAACATTTTTACAATGTAAAGTAACTAATTTTTTTTGGTTTTAGAGTGAAAACACATTTGTTATAAAAATATAAGAAATAAAATAAATAATAATAATAATAATAAAGTAATAATAATTGTAAACATAAAATAAATCACATTTAAGGAATAAAATAATCAAAAATACTCAGGACACAAGTATGAATTTCAGCTTAGCATCTCCTCGCTTAATATTTGATGGTCTTTATGTTTTAAAAACTTCTTATGTCGTATGTTTAAATCCTGATATTCAAAGACAAAAACATACGTTAGAAATATCTAAAATCAAAGAATCTTTTTATTTATAAAGCAATTTATATTAGGTAAGTCAAAAACATTTCATTTTTAAAAGTAGTAGTTTTGTTTGTAAGACAAAAAAAATTATATTTTAACTAATACCAACCATTAAAATAAAAATTTTCACTCATTGAATCCAGTGCATCCATTAAATTGCATTTAGTCAAAACTATCTAGAACTGAACTATAATTCTGTATAATTCTGGAGTGTGTGATTATAATATAATCGCCTCGTTCCAGGACAATTTTATCATTTTCGGTAAACTCGGATTTACAGAGAAAATCTCCGAGACCTAATCCGATCATTTGAAATCCCTTTCAAAGCTCTTCACCGGTTCTGTCAATCTATTCCTTAATGTACTGGAAACTTCGAAATAAATGTCCATAGCTCTAGATTGTTACGTGACAGTTAGATTGAATGGAAAGGGGTATTTTTGTGCACTGATTTCTAATGCTGAAAAAGCAAATATTCAATGAGTTTATTCATTTCGATATTTGATATTCAACAAATCGTATTATTTAATATATAACTCACACATAAAATACATATTGTATGTTTAACAGAATATTTTGTTTTCAGGACACGTGCTGTGAAAATTATGTTGTAAACCTAAGTGATGGTATGGGCTAAATTCATGATGGTCACATGATAAAGATAATCACGTGATCGCGACTTAATTTAAAACTAACTTGCACTTATTCTATTTGTAAAATTTAGATAAAATTTGAAATTTCAAAATTGGGTAAAGATGCTCAAGTATAATGAAAAAATCATCAAAAGATTTTGAAATTTAATAGAAAATTATAAAAAATAAAAATTATGATTCGTGTACTTTTAAATTCACTTATTTGTGTAAGTTATTATTGTTGACAAATATGTGCTTTTTAAAAGAAAGCTTCTGCAAAGATTAAACGTTGGCAATGCAATAATGAAGCACATTAAATGATCAGCTGGAAACATATGATTGTATTTATGGTATGATTATGACGTCACATGACATGAACTAAATTGGCTTGAATCACGTGTTTATCATTATCATGTGACTATAACGTTACATGAATTTAGCACGTTAGTATACGTGTGATATACGTGAGTTCGTGTTAATATTCGGAAATAAATCACCACGAAACATTAAAAAATTCAAGGACTTTTATTCAATTTAATCATAAATTAATAGTAAATAGGGAATGAAAAGGAAATTAACTAGAAAACCTGTTTAAAATAATAAATCTTTACAAATCCCCTTTGAGATACAACCAAGTAGATTTTAACACCAGGATGGATTTAGCCATCAGTTTCTCTAATAATACTCCGTATGTAGCTTTCCGAGTTGCATATATTTTGATTTAAACAAAGTGTAATCTCACGATCAATATTTAACCTCGTAACGGGTCTTATCTACACCCCTTTCACTAATCCTCTTGGAAAAACTATTTCTTAACTGTTGTATGTTTATAAAATCGCTTCTTGTGTATAAGGACCGGGATTGCGAGTTGCTATTTCAACTCCCCAAGAGTGAGAGAGTGATAGTAGATGGTCGTTAGGCTGCTACGGAATTTCGACTATTTAAATCGCAAGAGGCTTCTACATCTTACTGAACAAGTTGTCACGTCAAGATAAGACAAGTACCACATTATGTTGGATCTTAGCGAAAGATAAGTAATTCAATTATTTGTTACTAACATTTAGATTAGTAATTGTTGACCACTCCCTTGGTATAAGCAATCCTCTCACAAAAAATTGAAAGTAGAACAAAGGTACCGATACTATTATAATGCCTGTTTATTAGGTATATCCAGCTCCACCAGTGACAGCAGGGTCGAGAGAACATTACAACAGCACTCTTCCGTTTTTCTTTCTTACTGCATATCACTTTTAATGACAATTTTAATTAACAAATTATGCTTCCTTCAAAAGGTGAGTTTCTCAAATCAATTAAATAACAAAATAGAACCATTCCCAGAAGTTAATTGTAATTTTGTCAAATTCCTCTACGTACTACTTGGATGGTGAAACGAACATCGAATCTTTGTGAAATGTTAACTAAACGAATATTTAACTCTCTTAATGTGCACGCCATACAATAAAATGATGACTTCCTGTGTTTAAATTTATATGCAGGAGTTAATCATAGCTAAAAGCAATTTTGCAATAAACAGATGTATGCAACGATTAAGTCTGTCTCGTAAATCAGAACTGCTTGAAAAAATTAAACAATTTAAAAGTAAATTAGAGCCATTGTTACTATGAGTTATGAATAATATTCATATAGAAACAATAATTGAGAGTAAGAGAGAAAAGATACCTCAAAAGAGATTATAAATCTTTTAAGATATTATTTTGCATTGTTACTAAACACACGCTCTCCCATAGTTGAATTGATTATAAAAGTATTTTTATATGATGCAGTTTAAATAAAATAGAATTTTTCTCATACTTATTGAATTCTTAATGTAGTAAAAGTATGGGTTATTTACTATTTACTTTGAAGCTAATTTTATTTAGGATTATCGTATATAGGGTGTTGTCAAATTGCACCGATAAACTAAGAGGGGTGATAGCAAACAGTTTGGGGACGACCAACCACTGTAGTGAATGGGGTGACAAACCTAGTGGTGTGGTGTCGAGTGGAATGAAAAGAGGTAAGAAGAAAAAAGAAAAACATTTACTAGACTTAAAACATGTTTATTATACAAACGATGTGCATCACAGCTCGACGTCAGAAATGCAACGACAAGGGGATTGTCACAGGGACTGTTTGAAATTATGACCGCATAGCCCAGCCAACATTTAAGGATGAAGGATTGTTGGACGTGTGCAAACTAATCCAGTGAGATTACTATATCAGTTGAAACTACGACGATTCGTGCTGTGAGATCTTCCACTGTAGCCACTAGCGTCTCATACATTACGATTTCAGGTGGCCCCAGAAGAAGAATTCCGAAGGATTGAGATCCGCAGAGTGTAGAGGCAAATCAATAGGTTCACCCTGTCCAATCCAAATTCTGGAATATGTAGCATGAACGTGGTTACGCGTCACAATCGAAACATGTACTGATTCACCATCGTGTATGAGCCACACTTTTTTGTATGCAGTGGCCGGTACTACCTGCAGCAACTCCGGGAGGACGTACTGTAAAAAAAAAAATGTATTTTTCAATCCTGAGGTGCCCCACATTCGCTTGGTCACTCCTCTCGTCTGACTTGACGTCCTCCCAACGTCTACTATTATCGCGATTTTCATCGATTGAATGTGGTTTGCGAACTCATGTTCTAAGTTGATCTGTCATCTCCTTGCTACTTACTGTCAACTCCCTGAATTTGTTGGTTAAATTTGGCAGCATCCTGCATATTTAATAAAAAGAACTCTCCAATAATTATTGTGACAGTCTAACATCTCAAAAACAAGAAAAGTAAAAATTTGTTTTTAAAGAAATAATCTTTTTCGTAAAATATGTTCTAAATTTTATCATCATAAAGCGCAAAGTAAAAAAATTCTTAATTTTACAAGTTAAGGTGCAAAATAAAGCTTCATTATGAATTTTAAGAACCTACGAAGTATGCTAAACGTGTTAATGTATTACATTTACCCAAAATTATATAGTTATTGAGATCCCTTTAAAAATGCGTTCCTAATTTGGAACTAAATGTGCTCCTAATTTCATCTGTCTCTTGTAAGTAATTAAAAATGAAATAATACAAATTTTCTTATATCATTTTGTAAGAAATTTGAAGGTCGTTTGTATTTAAAGGGAAGCTCTGACAAATTTCAAGAACATTTGGAATACAAATTTTATTGTACATGTGAAATTTTAATCTCTTAAATTTTATCCTTATCCCAGCGGAAAAGTTTTCTAAACGCTTAACGTGAAGACTTACATAATCACGTATAGACCGCGTTCTAGACTTGTTATTTCAGGGAAGAAGGTAATTACTTCTGTGGCATGTAGAGTTGGACTCAGTTATGGGAGGAGATATCTTGTTTCAGAGCTCTGTTGCTAAATTGTACTTATCGACAGAGAAATTTTTAGCGAAATCCAGTGTATTTCTTTGTTATATTTTTGGCAGCCATTCATTGCTCGAGAAACAAATGATTTGGAAAAAGAAATCAATCTGAGATTGACAACCTCTATGAAAGCGTAGATAGAAAATTATATATATTTCTTAGGTTCTATTGATACTGAATTTGGTGCCAGTTTAAAATACCTGGTGAGTCTTTTTCCAATACATTATCTTCTCATCATAGACGCTCCCCTTGCTTAAAACGTCATAAACAAAAGTGACTTCAATGGGCTCCAAAATACAGGGGTTTTCGGTGCATAATGGTTTTTAGTAATGTTCATTGGAGCAAAAATTGAATTTGAATAGTTCTGATGGGAGGGACCTTACGTAGGAAATAATTATAGAAGTACCCTAATACAGAGTGTTTTGTTTTCCAGGTATAGAAGTTTAAGGTGGCATTACTTTCCAAGATGGCGACCGATTTAACAGCTGTCAAGTGATTTATTCTCAGTTTGGTTTGGCAATTCATCATGAATAGACTCACGCCTGAACAACGCTTTCAAATTGTGCAATTTTATTTCGAAAATAATGGTCGATTTTCATAAGCGAATTTTGTTTAGCGATGAAGCGCATTTCTGGTTGAATGGCTACATCAACAAACAAAACTGCCGCATTTGGAGTGAAGCTAATCCACAAGTGTATGTTGAAACACCGTTACATACAGAAAAACTGACTGTTTGGTGCGCTTTATGGGCTAGTGGAATCCTTCTTCAAAAACGATGAAGGCCACAACGTTACAGTCAATGGTGATCGGTCTAGAGCCATGATTACTAACATTTCATTCCTGAATTGAAAATCATGATTCCAGGAGCTGTGGTTCCAACAAGACGGCGCAACATGTCACACAGCTCGTGCCACAATCGATTTATTGAAAGACACGTTTGGTGACCGCCTAATTTCACGTTTTGGACCTGTGAATTGGCCTCCAAGATCTTGTGATTTAACACCGCTAGATTATTTTTGTGGGGCTATGTAAAGTTATTGGTCTATGCGGATAAGCCACAAACGCTTGACCATTTGGAAGACAACATTCGCTGTGTTATTGCCGATATACGGCCACAAATGTTATAAAAAGTCTTTGAAAATTGGACGTCCAGATTGGACTACATCCGAGCCAGCAGTGGCAGTCCTATGCCAGAAATCATATTTAAAATGTAATGCCACAAGATTATCTTTCGAATAAAAAAAATTCCTGTCAATCGAATAATACATCGTTGTTTTATTGCAATTTAAAGTTCTATACCTCTAAAAAAACACCATTTATATACATGCAAACATTTAGACACATGTACGTATATATCAAGTATGAGATGAGCAAGTATCACTTTGAGTAAAGTATCACTCTGCGTACTCTTTGAAGGTCCCCTTTTTAAAAAATCCCCCCTTTGGAGACCATTAGTGTTAAGTCATAAGGGAGTTTTAACCCTTTAAAGGGCAATTTTTCTAAAGTAATGTTATGTTAAGGCATCCGACTACGTTCGGATCCATGATTATGCAAAAGCGTATAAATGGATAATATTTATATTTGGTGTGACTTAGATTACTAAATGTGTATAAAATTGTTTTTAGAATAGTATTACTATAAAAAAGTATTTAAGTATAATATTTTGACAAAAAATGAATACAGAATGACCCATTTTAGAAATAGTCTCCTTTTGTGAAACATGCTTCTATTATAATAATATTTTGCCTGTATATCACTCAGACCTGTGTAGAGAGACTCAACTATGATTTTTGAAGTATATAACTTAAACGTGGGTTTATCCATGTTTTACGACAACAGCGGGGAGAAATTTTAAGAAAAAAACGCCGATAATTATTTCAATTATTTATAACTCTAAAAAAAATGTGGATTTTTAAAAAATCACAGTTGAGCCTCTCTACACAGGTCTGAGTGATATACAGGCAAACTTTTATTATAATAGAAGCATTTTTCACAAAAGGAGAACGTTTTGAAAAAAAAGGTTTTTCTAAGTTAATTTTTGACCGAAATATTGTATTTTTTTAAATAATTGTTTTTGTCAAAATGTCCTTAAAACAATTTTATGCATGTATTCTAATCTAAGTGGCACTAAATATAATGAAAATTATCCGTTTATGTGCTTTTTTAAAATCACGGTTCCGAACGTAGTCGGATACCTTAAAATAATTTTGGGATTAAGATTGACTTGAAAATCCAGCAAAAAGATGTTTTTCTAGCTAACACAAAAATCGTAGGTAGGAAAATTGCTTCTAATTCAACATATAAAATTAATAAAGTTGATGAGTGCTTCTCTCTCATGGCCTTTAAAAAGGGCTTAAATAGGTAATAGCAATGAGTCTGTGATAATTGGGAAAGGTTTGCTTTAAATATAGTTGATATCCCTTTAGTTTTCATAAGTGAGTGAGTGAACATTAACGTCACACTGTTCAGCTACTCGAGAGTTTTTGGCAACGGCCCTCGTTATTTTGAACCATGGTCAAGTGACGAGGGCGACACCTCAGCTGGCACCTTCTAACTACCACATTACACCAACAGGAGAATGTTTAAGTTCTCGACATATTTAGCGTGCATCGTACCCTTAAACGGCGGGTCTTTAGTGGTACAGAGTTCGAACTCGTGACAAGCCAGCCAAGATCCGATACCTTGAACACTAGGCTACCACGGCCACCTAGTTTTCATAAAACGGTGTAAATTAACCGAATATTTAAAACCATATCTATACCAAATTCTAAGTGATTCTTTGCCTTTCGAGAAACATTTAGATGGCTCAAACTAGGTCAGGACTATGCTCCAACCCACACCTAAAATTTTAGAAAATTCTTAGAGAATGGAAAATTTATTGCCTTTTTTGATTGACCCGTTCTCAGTCCGGTTCTGAGCTTCATCCAGAGTGCATTGGACAGTATTTCTATTTAAATGATTGATTTAATGAGTTCTCGATACAAGTCATTGAACGGGGAGTATTACAGAATGGACGTGAAAACCGTACAAAAGGTGGCACTTAGAATTAAAATACTGCGTGTTTCAGATAATCGAATAGAATGAAAAGTTTACAAGGTAATTAAAATCGGTGTTTTCATAAAGCTTAATTTTTAAAGCTTAGTTATAATTTTTTGCAATGAAGCTTGCGTTTAGTTTACATTTTTAATTTAATAAATACGCTAAATATTTATCTTTTCCATGGTTAATGTTTTAATTTTTGCAATGATCTAGTTTGTAATTTCCGTTTACTGTTGTTATCTTAAAAAACATTTTACATTTTTAATTTAAGATAGAAAATGACAAGTATATGAAAGGAATTTAGTATATTTTTACCTTCTTATATAAATTTATTTTGTTAGGATGATACCGTATCTAAATATTCCGATATCTCTTAAAAAGGTTTAACAAATTAAATAATTATTGAAACATTGTGAAGCATTTTAATGTTTTAATTATTTAAGGCAGACTGCAGTCAGATAATTTGTGCACCCAGAAGAAATGAATAATAATGTATAAGAGATATGCAAATGTGAGACAAGGCTAGTGTGGACTGCGCAACTGGGAGAGTTTAAAAAAGAACACACTACTGAGATAATAGTTATCTTAAAAAACATTATATCAACATATTATTTTTAACTGTCCAGATAATTTAATTCGCGAGGAGTTTGTTAACAACGCCACTTACCTCCTTCCATAAGATAGAAAATGACAAGTGTATATTTTTGAAAGGATTTTTACGTGTCATTTTTACCTTCTTATATAAATTAGCGGTGATCCGGCATTGTCGAGCGGAAGAAAGGATGATACACGATCATCTTTGACATCGATATTTTAACGCCGATTGTCGTACCCTATCAAGTCGCCCAGGTGCCATTTATCAACAGGATAATGCTCGTAATACTGCGCGACTCTCCCAACAATGTCTTCAAGGATATGACGTTCTTTTGCCAGGTAATTAAATGTTCAGGAGAATTAAATGCGCAGATTATTTTGTCTAGAAATTTTCAAAAATGTCACTCTTAAAAGCTGTTTAATAAAATGATAAATTTTTAAATTTTTACACTTTGAGGAACGTGAAAACATTTTGTATATTTTGACTTATATATATATATATATATGGAACAAGAGCACTTGATTAATATTACGTGTACTGAAAAGTTCTTTCCGTTCCAATTACAGCAAGTTTCAAGTTTAAAAGGCGATTTAACTAGAAAACTATTTTGAACCTTATTCGAAACTAAGACTGGTGTGAAAATATTCTAGATGGCGGCGACACACACACACACACACACACGCACGCACGCACGCACACACACACACACACACACACGCGCACACGCACACGCGCACGCGCACGCACGCGCACGCACACGCACGCACACACACACACAAGTTAAAAGAAAAGAATTTGAGTTTTCCTGTCATCATACATTTACGTCTCTGCTTATACGGAGCGAAATCAAAACAGTCTTGAATCGGATGATAAATTTGGATGAAAAGTGGATTATTACTGTAAACTCGTAAGAAAGAAGGTCTTATTGGGAATCCAGAAAACCTTCCCTTACATTTCTAAATCAAAATTGACCTTGAATAACAGAATGTTGTGTATATGTTGGGAGATTCGAGGACTAATACATTCTCAGTTGTTGAAATCGCGAACGAAAGTCTAAATTAGGAGAAATATTGTGAGCAATTGGATAATTTAAAAGCAGCACTCCAAGAAAAGAGACCGGATGGAAGAGCCTCCTACTGATTCGTGGTAGGCTACATGCTGCTTTGGGGACTCATGAGAAGTTCCAGAGCTAGAGTAAGAAATTCTCTCACATTCCGTTGCTAGCCCCCTCCAGTTATTACTTGTTTCTTACGGCAAGGTGTTATAAATGAGAATAACAACCCTACTATTGAACAAAATTCATTCACATAATCCATGTAAAATTTATTACTTCCTTTAATTCTAATAAACGACTTAATTTTCCCTTATACCTAAATATTAATCTCAATCATTACCCAGCCTTCTTAGTACGGTCCTTGTTGATGATAGAAAGGAAATTTTAAGTATTTTTAAATTAACAGTACGATATATAAATTTGACAACCAAATAACAGAAAAAAGTTAATGTTCACATCATACAGAAGGTCTTTCGGACATTATGGAAACGATCTTTAGAATTCATTTTCTCGTTCGCAGTTTGATATAAAATTATGGCAACTTCAGAATAATCATCTGCTAATGTTTCCTCTTAATTGGAGTGTAAAGTAAATCATTTATTTTTAAAAAATGAGTTTTAAAATTGATATAACGCTTGAAGATTACGTAACTGCGCTTTTCTAGGAGAAATATTTGTATCAACAATTTATAAAGCGGTGTAAGAATCTCGGATATTACATTTTAATAAAAGCTATTCAAAATATATTAAGTTTGAAAGAGAAAAAACGTCTAGTTGAAAGTAAAAATGAAAAAATAAACATAAAACGTCACCTTAAGGTATCCGACTACGTTCGAAACCGTGATTTTGCAAAAACGTATAAATGGATAATATTTATGATATTTAGTATCACTTAGATTATAAAATGCATAGAAAATTGTTTTAAGAATATTATTACAGTAAAAAATTATTTAAGTACATTATTTTGATAAAAAAATGAACATATATAATGACCAGCTTTCAAAATAATCTTTTTTTTTTTATGGAAAATGCTTCTATTATAATATTTTTACTGTGTATAGCTCAGACCTCTGTACAGAGGCAGAACTAGAACTTTTTAAATATATAACTCAGAAGTGGGTTTATCTATGTTTTACGACAACAGAGGGGAGAAATTTTAAGAAAAAAACGCCGATAATTATTTCACCTGGTTGTAACTCTGAAAATAATGTGAATTTTTCAATAAAAATAGTTCAGACTCTCTGGAGAAAAGTCCTTACTTTATGTAAGAAAAAAACTGTTATTTTAGAAGCATTTTTTATAAAAGGAGAATTTTTTGAAAAAAGTTATTCTAAGTGAGTTTTTTGCCAAAATATTGTATTTAAATAATTTTCTTTGTCAAAATATCCTAAAAACAATCTTATTCTTGCATTCTATTCCAAGTGACACTAAATATCAGAAAAATTATCCATTTATGCACTTTTTTAAAATCTTGGTTCCGAACGTAGACGGATACCTTCAGACTATTTAATCGTAGACAACTATTAAGAAAGCGAAGTCTATGATCCTAAAAGGGAATCCACTGACATTCCAAAAAAACTCGGAAAGTCTTTAGGCCTTGTAATTAAAGTCATTAATAAAGATTTAAAGAAAAAGATATTTAAAACTAAAGTTCGTCGCCTGTTTAAAACGTATTTCTGCAAGAAAAGCAAATCGTAGAATGTTATATAAAAAAACACCTAAATGCTAAAAAATGGAAAATTGTAGTAACACTCAAAGTGGCATGGATATATATAAGTGGTTATAATAAAAGAGAAGATCAATTTTCAATTGCTTAACTGAGAAGAATGACCATACGAAACGTCTTCGTCAGTGTACAATAAAGTTCCCAAATGGATTAATGATAGTTGTAGGATTTTATAACAAGGGCGAATTCAAAATAAAAAAAGTTTCATGTTAAATCAAAGTTAATTCACTCTACTACTAGCAGAATATTTTAGAACTAATTTTAGAAAGAAGAAATTCCATTCTTATATGGAAAGGACTTTGATAAAGTGTAGATTCATTTGAACAAAACATCGTCACACGTATCAGTCAATTGCCGCTTATTTAGCAAAGAATCAGGAACAGGAATAAAGTGTATCCCATTTCATGAAATACTTCTAAAATCACCCTAAGCCAGTGCTTCTCAAACTGTGGGGCGCGCCCCTGGGGGGCGCGATGACCTTTACGAGGGGGACGCGAGCATATCGAAAATAAAAGATTTAAAAAATAATTAGTTTACTGGAATGAATTAAAACAAAATACTTTCAGACATAATAAAAAATGCACTTTTACTCTGATATAATTTATAGGCGATATTAAGCCATCAAAAATAAAAACTTCTTTAATACCTAATTAGCTATCTTTGATCCTATAACCAAATAAAAAACACTTTTATTTGATTTGCTGTCATCCCGTGATAAGAGATTTTTTTATTACGCTTTTTTTTAACCTAACATACTACTCTTTCAGAGAAAAACAGATCCCGGACCCAGAATCGAAAAACTTTAGGAACATAAAAAATTCATCACTGTCATTATTTTTGAAATACTGCACGTTATAGCTGTAATCTCTTTGACCTTCTAAGTCATTGGTACAGTTTGTTATGAACCCTCTCTTACGTGTTCTCTGTTGCGCTTTTTTTCATGCAAAAGAGTTTTATGATATTTGGAAAACCACGGAGAGCACCCACCCACCCACCCACACACCCACACACACCCACACCCACCCACCCACACCCACACACACCCACACACCCACACACACACCCACACACACACACACACACACACACACATGAAGGATTACTTGGCCAAGACATTTTTATAAATATATATTCTCAATGTATAAAGTATAACGAAAAACGTTTCACACAATTTTTTTAGCAGTAACATACATATCATAATGAATATACTTTTTACCCGGAAGTGGTCGCGCGGGACACACAGATTGCGAAATCGTTAATTCTGGCAAAACTGTTTATTTATTACCAAAGAAAAATTGAAAAGTCCTTGAAAGTAGGTAAGTAAACTCTCTCTTAATTAAACTATTCACTTGAATCATGATTTGTATCGTGTACAATAAAATAATTATAAAAAAAAAGGATTGGGGTGACTCAAGAACCCCGACCGTATCGAGTGCGCGCCTGCTCCCGGGTTAAAACATGTTGAAGTCTTTTCGCTTTTTAAATATTAAAAATAATACAATTATTCTTCATCGATATTTTATATTATTGATCTTTATTTAACATCTGTGGCGCACACAAGGGGGAGCGGAACCCCTCCCCCCAAAGCCCTTGATTTTTTCCGATTGATTATAATTCTAAGTTTATAGTACGCAAAATTTAGTTAAGTATTTGTTATTAATGATTAATTTTATTAATTAATGCTAATTTTTTATTCAAGAATTAGTTTTTTGCCGTGTTTTGTTCCCGAAAATCGACAAAATCAAAAGGAACCTGATACAAGATTGGTGAACTTTCGACCCCGGACCCCCCCTTGAAAAATTCCTGTGTGTTTAACATCAATTATAAATGCTAATTCTGTGATCCTTAAAATTACCATTCGCTTAAAACTAATTATAATTTGAGCAACGGTTTTAAAAAAATCATTTTCCGTTTTTGTAAACATTGTCGAGCACTTGGCTTTGCTTCCCTTACAATTCAGCTATTATATCAATAATGTTTTATTTTCTTATAAATTAACTCGTGCAAAGAGCGGGCACTTCAGCCGGTGTACTTTTAATGTATCAGTGCTGCACAGAATATTTTATAACTAATTAATTAATACTAAATTAAGAACAATTTTAATAAGTATTAATGACGTCCATGAGCTTGTCTTGGAAAGCAAAGTTTTTATAAGGAATGCTTATTATTAGAAATTGACCCTCAGAATTCTTTTTCTATATTTAGCAGATATCTATATTTTGTCTTCTAAGCAGCTACCGCATTTTGCAATATGTTCAATTTAAAAATTAGAGAAAGGAAAAATAACATAATAATTATCCTATTATTTTATTTATTTATTTATTTTGCTTAAAAGTAGTATACAAAATTTAATACTTATGTTACTAATTTGTATGGTTTATAATTAAGATCGCCTATTGTAACTTTAGCGTCAAAGTGCATTATTATTGCATTCAGTACATTATTAATGTATAAGGGGGGCGCGAAAAAAATTGTGATCGAAAAGGGGGGCGCGAAAAAAATTGTGATCGAAAAGGGGGGCGCCAGTATTTAAAGTTTGAGAAGCACTGCCCTAAGCTTCTCCAATGGACTTTTGTGCTTTCTCGGTTTATTAAAATAAGCCTTAGGAACACAGAACGGACTTTGGAAAACGGTTCAAGAGGAATGGAGTAAAATTTGTATGACAGTACTAATAAAAAGTTTACTTTTCATGAAACATTCATGCTAGAGCTATTGGCAAGAATTAAGGATATTAGACTGAAGCAAATTCCCACAAAAATTATGGTATTTATTGATCAAAATTAACTATCAAAATCGTTTCTATAAAGTGCGAACGACCTTTTGTTGATAAAACTTGCATGTTTCATACTGTTTAGCAACTGTTATTAATATTTAAACTGTTCCCTTTTTATTAAAAAAAAAAAGGGTCCCCCATAAATGGTAAAAGCAGAAGACCAAAGAAATTTAAATAAAAGAGAACTGCGTAATGTGTTGATAAAGAAATCTTTAATAGAAAGATTACATATTTTAAGAGAAAATTGCTTCTTTCCACGCGTGGGTTTTTATATCCCACCAATTAAAGCTATTACCTCCATCAATTTACGCTAAAGGAAAGAGCGATCATTCTTTAATGTTTCTCCTGGAATCTCTTTTGTATTAAAAATAATTTATGGCAAAAACTCTTTGTGGGTATTTTTTTTCCAATTAAACATTTAACTTTCGGATCGTGATTTTTCATTCTTGTTGTTTACTAATTTAAATACGTATGTCTTTATGCCTTAAATCAGTCACCATGAAATTACAATTTTCGTGGGAAGCATTCCATTTGTTTCAAGCTCGGGGTTTTTGTTTAAAGTTAATGCTTAAAATATATTTTTACAATGTGTAAATAGAAGAAAGGAAAAATATTTTCTAAAAAATAGCAGAGCTTTTTGCATTTAATAAGATGAAATTATTTGCAGTAGATGTATCTGTTAATTTAAGCTTATATGTACGAAGAAATTATTACAAAATTCTGTATTATAAGTATTTATAAAATAAGTTATTTTATTTTTTATGCATTTTTTTAAAAAAAGTACTGCTTCTACCAAAATATTTCCTTATTGATCTTTTAAGGTATCCGACTACGTTCGGAACCGTGATTTTAAAAAAGCGCATAAATGAATAATTTTCATGATATTTAGTGTCACTTAGATTAGAATACATGCATTAAATTGTATTAAGGACATTTTGACAAAAAAAATTATTTAAATATAATATTTTGGCAAAACATTAACTTAGAATAATCTTTTTTCCAAATGTTCTTCTTTTGTGAAAAATGCTTCTATTAGAATAATATTTTGCTGTATATAGCTCAGACCTCTGTTCAAAGCTCAACTAGAATTTTTGAAATATATAACTTAGAAGTGGGTTTATTCGTATTTTACGACAACAGAGGTGAGCAATTTTAAGAAAAAAAAACGCGAATAATTATTTCAATGGGTGGTAACTCTGAAAATTATGTGAATTTTTCAAAAATTCTAGTTGAGCCTCTGTAGAGAGGTCTGAGCTATGTACAGGCAAGATATTATAATAGAACCATTTTTCACAAAAGGAGAACATTTGGAAAAAGATTATTCTAAGTTAATTTTTTGCCAAAATACTATATTTAAATAAATTTTTTTTGTCAAAATGTCCTTAAAACAATTTAATGCATGTATTCTAATCTAAGTGACACTAAATAGTGCTCATGATTAACAATACATAAAAAAATTCCAAATTACCTAATTCTGAGGCCAATTTACACCCCCTACGCTAGAACACCTTCACTTCAATACTGAAGCATGGAGGTGGAGGAGTTCTTATTCCGCAGAAATTCATGGGACTAAACTACTTATTTTTTCATTTACAAGCTATTATAGGCCTATTGGAACCAAAAAAGTTGAATTATCTACCATACCAATCAATTTGCTGTCAATTTTGAGTTTTCTGATATTTAATCCCAAGAATCTAGTTGGATCTATAAAACATGGAGGTGGAAGTGTTCTTTCGTGGGGGTGTAAATCGGCCACAGAATTAGGAAAAATTGGTATTTTTTGTTGATATTGTGAATCATGAGCTCTATTTAAATATTTTAAAGAGAAATTTTAAATTATCCGCTCAAAATTTGGATATTGGAACTTCATTTTTAACAGGATAATGATGCCAAGTGCTCTGCTCTCAATGTGCGCCGCTGGTGTCTTCATAACTCTCCCCAAATTATGAAAACACCTCCTCAATCGCTTTATTTAGCCCAGTAGAACATATATTTGGTGAGATTTTCATGTAAAAAAAAAGAAAACATGACAAATAAACACAAAATGTCAAGTAAAAACAATTATCACAGAACAATGGAGTAAAATCGATGCAGAAATTACAAAAAATTGATTAAATCTATACCAAGACGCTTAAAAGTTGTTGTGGACACTAAAAGATATCCTACTAAGTACTAAGTTAAGAAAGAAATACAATATTTAAAGCTATATTGAGATTTTTGTTAACTGTACGAAGACTTTTGTGGCGTACTTTTTTAGTAGCTTTTTGATTATTAATTTTTTAAAAAAATAATTATACTATTTTTAAATAATTAATTACGTCATTCCATTAAAATAAGTTGCAGATATCATGAAAAAATTACAATTACAATATATTAATTTTTATTAGTCGAAATCATTAAATTTTATTGGAAATTGCAAGTGTACGAACACTTTTGAGGCCCACTGTATTTGTTCATTTATCTTATTATGTGTGTCTTCAATATTTACAAACATTTAATAGATTTAAAAGCTTTTCTCTTTATCATATGTTAAATTGAAAGTAAAAATCATAATAGTGTTGGAGACGAAATATGAAATAGGTTTTATGCAAGTAGAAATGAATAATATAATAAAATGGTACTTATACGTATTATCGCAACAATGTCAATGTCCAAGAAAACTCGCCAAGGTGGCAATCCTTATTTCACATGTATCGTACGTGTTGAAAATTTGCCACCATGTGCTTCGTTTCATATAATGCCGTCAATATGGTTGCGATAATACGGAAGTACCAATACAATTTCTACGACTTCTTCAAGTGACAGTGAAGTTAAAATATTTGGACGTTCTTTTTTTTATTCGAAAATGTGTTCCCCATTATTACTCGCTTCTACTAAGCAAAAAGATCTTGAATGGAGACAAAATCTTAAAAATAAGGCAAGATTACTTTTAGTTAAAAAAAGAGAGAGAGAGAGAGAGAGAGAGAGAAAAGTAAAAGCTGACTCAATTCAGAAAGAGACTGAAATACATTGTAGCTGGATAAACAAAGTTTTAAATATTCCTCACCAGTGTATGCGTGAACGAGTCAAGAATTAATCATAAAAACACTGGAGACCAAGTATAAATTTACGACTTTTCGAATCTAAACATATTTATTTGAATTATTGTCTGACCTTCCCTCTGCCATTGGCTGGAAATTTAACAAAAATGAGTTTCAAGATTTTTTTTTATGTGGGTAAAAAAGGATTGTTTTTTAATTGTCTCAAAAAGGGCTTAATGCATCGATTTCAACTTAAAGACTCTGGATTAAGTTCGCAATTGTAACCTTTATATTGACACATCAGATTTTATATTGAAGCATATCTTTTATATTGATACAGCTAGAAAAATATTGTTTTCATTTTTAACAAAGCAAACCTAATAAAATACTTATTTATATAATATTTATAAGTGAGAACACATATAAACTAAACAAATCTGATACAATTTCAAAGACCTTTGAGTAGTTTTATATAAATAAAGATTTCTCTTTTCAGTTGCATTAAACTAATCTTTATCAGATTACATGGACAACAACACGAGTTAACAAGTTTAAATAAAATGAACAAAAGATAACAGAATGTATCGGTATTTCGCAAAAATATGATAAAATCTTTAAGATTTTGCAACTTTTCTAAAATCTTATAATTAAGTTAATGAGGCTAGAGCCTTTCTCAAAGAGTAGAAAAATATTGAAAAGAAGACAAGAATTTTTTTTTTAAAAAAGACTATTCTTTGTCAAAGTAACAAAATACCTCATTTTTCAATACGAAATTTCATCTCCGTAATTTTGTACTACGGACACAAGTGCAGAGTCCGACACCAACAAATTATTGGTAAGACATGAATTTTAGAGGAAAGCGGAGTTTGTTACGCATTGCTCGTCATGGCGGTAGGGCTACAATGGCTTATATTACCAGCAGATATG
The DNA here is from genome assembly GCA_019973935.1 of Trichonephila clavipes. Taxonomy (NCBI): domain Eukaryota; kingdom Metazoa; phylum Arthropoda; class Arachnida; order Araneae; family Nephilidae; genus Trichonephila; species Trichonephila clavipes. Next base: position 45,404 of record BMAU01020060.1, read on the forward strand.
ATAATGGTGACCCACATGATGCGTCTCAATACAAAATGCAGCACACATTTCTGCGTATATGTAATTGCTGCTCAAATCAAGTTCCTTCGCTAATAGAATTCATTACGAACAGTGCCTGGATTGGGTCACGGAACATTGACATTGACCCCAGAAGAATGGAAGAAAATCGACTGGTCTGACGAATCATTTTTTTGATCAATCACTTTGACGGTCAAGTGCGAATATGATGATTTCTATTGGAAACCCTGTCCCCCAGGGCGTACATTTGTTTAGATACAAGGTAGTGGAGGAAAGCATTATGGGGTAGTTAATAATTTCCCAGGCACATTAGGACCCATCATTCCCATAGAACAATCCCTGATATCTGTGGACTGTAAGGATATCATTTCACATCAACCAGAGCAATAGTGTTTTGGCGGACGATAGAGTTTACCAACAGAATAATGCACTACGTCATAAGGGCCAAATCGTTTAGTGGATCGAGGAATATTTTGCCAAATATCAAGTCATGTCTTTGTCTTCGAATTCATCTGACACGAATACAATCGAGCATTTGTGGCTCTACCTTAAAAACCGAATTCGAGCTGTACCATTGCCACCTCGCAAAGTGCACGAATCGCAAATCAATTGATCAGTGCTTAGTACCACTTACTTTAGATCAGTGTTCCCCAACCTTTTTATCACCGCAGACCGATCAACGTTTGTTAATTTTACCACGGTCCACTGAGGGGGAGGACATTGATTGTTTATATTTTAGACTGTTTTGATTTGTTAACTTTAATTTAATTGTATTTAATCGTGACTTCTCAGAATACAATATAGCTACACCAAAAAGTGAATATAGAGTGATTTAAAAAGGAATATAAAAAGTGATTTTCATAAAAAGTAGCCCAAACCCAAGAAAAATATACCACAGTAAACAAAAAGGAAATAATTTAATGTTTCTTGTACGGACCGAGGGTTGGAGACCAGTGGTTTAGACGACCTATCAGCACCTTTTCGAGTCAGTATTTCACCGAGTGTTGGTGTTTTTTGGGGGCGAGTTTTCCTGTTTCATATTAAACTGTTGTACAATCTGGCGTAAAATGTGCACTTTTAACACAAAAAATAAAATCGAAATTTATTTTTTGGGTGCGTGTTATAATTTGGGTATAACAATGTTTGCTTTAACAAACGATGAGCATAAGAAATTTGGCTTCTACACATATCGAAATGCTGATCATTTAAAAGAAAAAGAAATGACACACCTTTGAACTTTCATTATAGGATAACATGAAAAGGTCGGCATATATTCGTCTTCCATTATATCTTCAGGGACATCATCGAATTCTGTTTCATTTTCATCTTCTGTGTTATTCTCATCTAGAAATAAATAATCATCTTCCATTCCATCTGGACTATTAGAAATACTACTACTATATATGTATTTAAATGACCTTTGAATTACTTCAGGTTTAATTTCATTCCATGCTTTTATTATTCACTTGCACTCACACACACATTACTTCCAGAGTAGCATGAAGCATTGGGCCTCCTTTTATAAATATTTTCACCTAACGCATCCACATATTTCACACTGTAGTTTTAAGTTTGCTTTGAATGTTTTATTATTGCACTCATATAAAGGCTGAACTAAAGGTGTTCATCCAACTGGAATAACTGCCATGTCCGTGTTCCACTCTGTGGAGCATGTTCTTCGTATTCGAAGTTAAACCAGGTGTTACGGTGTTGGCAATGATTTCACTAGGTACATTCGCACCATAGAACAATCCCTGACGCCTGTGCGTTATGTGATCACCATTGTAGAACAAGCGTATCCCTTCATGTTCAAAGGATGATAATGTTTACCAAATGGATAATGCACCATGTCAGGGAATGGTTTGAAGAACATTCTATTGAATTTCAATTCATACTTTGGTCCCGGAATTCGCCTGCTATGAATCCAGTTGCACATTTGTAGAGTTTCACCTGGGATTTGTGCTGTCCCGTTGCCACCTTTTTAGGCGTCCTAAAAGGTTCGAAGACTAATTTTTCAAAAATGGATTATTAGAAGGATTTTATTGTTTTAGAGAACATAATAGGTTTAAAGAATCATAATTATTAATTAAATAACATGTATTACCCCATGTTTTCGAAAAAAAAAAGAAAAATAGGATTTTTATAAAATTTTAGACAAATTTTCAATGCTAAGAAAAGCAGCACAAATAAAAATACGTCGGACATAATGTAACATTAATTTCTTTGATATACACTTCTTGATCGATCTGAAGTGTCACAAACAGCATGATAAAAATATTTTAAGAAAGATATTTTAAGAAAAATATTTTAGAAGTATTTAAAAGCTTGAAATTAATGATTTTTGGTCAAAATTACTTTATGTTCTATGGCTAAAAATGATTGTAAATTATGATTAAATATAACTGTCTCTTAAAACCCACGATTTGTTACACTCTGAAGGGCTTATTGCATAAATTTCATTGAACCTTATTGGGGTGTTTTGCAGATATAACATTTTTCATGCATAAAATATTGTGACAATTTAAATCTTCAACAAGAACATTAAAAAGTATTTTAATAAGTCAGATAAAATAAATATTAGAAAAACAAATTAAGATTGTCTAGTTTTATACGTTATTCCTTCTTTCTCAATATTTATATTTCTTTTTTTTTCTAATGGTCTTAACACCTTAAAAACACCTGTCCAACCTAGTCGGATAATTAAATGTGCGGGAAATACAGGACCAGTTAGTGAGTGCATGGTGCCAAAACAGACAGACTATTTACTTTTACCTTGTTGCGTAAATGCCTTGTCGGGGGTTGGCGGTTTTAGAGGTGGTAATAATTTTATATATATACATAAGGGACTCTTCAAAGCATTTAAACACACACACACACACACACACACACACACACACACACACACACACACACACACACACACACACACACACACACACACACACACACACACACACACACACACACACACACACACACACACACACACACACACACACACACACACACACACACACACACACACACACACACACACACACACACACACACACACACACACACACACACACACACACACACACACACACACACACACACACACACACACACACACACACACACACACACACACACACACACACACACACACACACACACACACACACACACACACACACACACACACACACACACACACACACACACAAGCACATGAAGGATTACTTGGCCAAGACATTTTTATAAATATATATTCTCAATGTATAAAGTATAACGAAAAACGTTTCACACAATTTTTTTAGCAGTAACATACATATCATAATGAATATACTTTTTACCCGGAAGTGGTCGCGCGGGACACACAGATTGCGAAATCGTTAATTCTGGCAAAACTGTTTATTTATTACCAAAGAAAAATTGAAAAGTCCTTGAAAGTAGGTAAGTAAACTCTCTCTTAATTAAACTATTCACTTGAATCATGATTTGTATCGTGTACAATAAAATAATTATAAAAAAAAAGGATTGGGGTGACTCAAGAACCCCGACCGTATCGAGTGCGCGCTTGCTCCCGGGTTAAAACATGTTGAAGTCTTTTCGCTTTTTAAATATTAAAAATAATACAATTATTCTTCATCGATATTTTATATTATTGATCTTTATTTAACATCTGTGGCGCACACAAGGGGGGGAGCGGAACCCCCTCCCCCAAAGCCCTTGATTTTTTTCCGATTGATTATAATTCTAAGTTTATAGTACGCAAAATTTAGTTAAGTATTTGTTATTAATGATTAATTTTATTAATTAATGCTAATTTTTTATTCAAGAATTAGTTTTTTGCCGTGTTTTGTTCCCGAAAATCGACAAAATCAAAAGGAACCTGATACAAGATTGGTGAACTTTCGACCCCGGACCCCCCCTTGAAAAATTCCTGTGTGTTTAACATCAATTATAAATGCTAATTCTGTGATCCTTAAAATTACAATTCGCTTAAAACTAATTATAATTTGAGCAACGATTTTAAAAAAAATCATTTTACGTTTTTGTAAACATTGTCGAGCACTTGGCTTTGCTTCCCTTACAATTCAGCTATTACATCAATAATGTTTTATTTTCTTATAAATGAACTCGTGCAAAGAGCGGGCACTTCAGCCGGTGTACTTTTAATGTATCAGTGCTGCACAGAATATTTTATAACTAATTAATTAATACTAAATTAAGAACAATTTTAATAAGTATTAATGACGTCCATGAGCTTGTCTTGGAAAGCAAAGTTTTTATAAGGAATGCTTATTATTAGAAATTGACCCTCAGAATTCTTTTTCTATATTTAGCAGATATCTATATTTTGTCTTCTAAGCAGCTACCGCATTTTGCAATATGTTCAATTTAAAAATTAGAGAAAGGAAAAATAACATAATAATTATTCTATTATTTTATTTATTTATTTATTTTGCTTAAAAGTAGTATACAAAATTTAATACTTATGTTACTAATTTGTATGGTTTATAATTAAGATCGCCTATTGTAACTTTAGCGTCAAGTGCATTATTATTGCATTCAGTACATTATTAATGTATAAGGGGGGCGCGAAAAAAATTGTGATCGAAAAGGGGGGCGCCAGTATTTAAAGTTTGAGAAGCACTGCCCTAAGCTTCTCCAATGGACTTTTGTGCTTTCTCGGTTTATTAAAATAAGCCTTAGGAACACAGAACGGACTTTGGAAAACGGTTCAAGAGGAATGGAGTAAAATTTGTATGACAGTACTAATAAAAAGTTTACTTTTCATGAAACATTCGTGCTAGAGCTATTGGCAAGAATTAAGGATATTAGACTGAAGCAAATTCCCACAAAAATTATGGTATTTATTGTTCAAAATTAACTATCAAAATCGTTTCTATAAAGTGCGAACGACCTTTTGTTGATAAAGCTTGCATGTTTCATACTGTTTAGCAACTGTTATTAATATTTAAACTGTTCCCTTTTTATTAAAAAAAGAAAAAAAGGGTCCCCTCATAAATGGTAAAAGCAGAAGACCAAAAAAATTTAAATAAAAGAGAACTGCGTAATGTGTTGATAAAGAAATCTTTAATAGAAAGATTACATATTTTAAGAGAAAATTGCTCCTTTCCACGTGGGTTTTTATATCCCACCAATTAAAGCTATTACCTCCATCAATTTACGCTAAAGGAAAGAGCGATCATTCTTTAATGTTTCTCCTGGAATCTCTTTTGTATTAAAAATAATTTATGGCAAAAAATCTTTGTGGGTATTTTTTTTTCCAATTAAACATTTAACTTTCGGATCGTGATTTTTCATTCTTGTTGTTTACTAATTTAAATACGTATGTCTTTATGCCTTAAATCAGTCACCATGAAATTACAATTTTCGTGGGAAGCATTCCATTTGTTTCAAGCTCGGGGTTTTTGTTTAAAGTTAATGCTTAAAATATATTTTTACAAAGTGTAAATTAGGTTATAAGTCTTTAAATAGAAGAAAGGAAAAATATTTTCTAAAAAATAGCAGAGCTTTTTGCATTTAATAAGATGAAATTATTTGCAGTAGATGTATCTGTTAATTTAAGCTTATATGTACGAAGAAATTATTACAAAATTCTGTATTATAAGTATTTATAAAATAAGTTATTTTATTTTTTATGCATTTTTTTAAAAAAAGTACTGTTTCTACCAAAATATTTCCTTATTGATCTTTTAAGGTATCCGACTACGTTCGGAACCGTGATTTTAAAAAAGCGTATAAATGAATAGTTTTCATGATATATTTAGTGTCACTTAGATTAGAATACATGCATTAAATTGTTTTAAGGACATTTTGACAAAAAAATTATTTAAATATAATATTTTGGCAAAACAGTAACTTAGAATAATCTTTTTTCCAAATGTTCTTCTTTTGTGAAAAATGCTTCTATTAGAATAATATTTTGCCTGTATATAGCTCAGACCTCTGTTCAAAGCTCAACTAGAATTTTTGAAATATATAACTTAGAAGTGGGTTTATTCGTATTTTACGACAACAGAGGGAGCAATTTTAAGAAAAAAAAAACGCGAATAATTATTTCAATTGGTGGTAACTCTGAAAATAATGTGAATTTTTCAAAAATTCTAGTTGAGCCTCTGTAGCTATGTCTGAGCTATGTACAGGCAAGATATTATTATAATAGAACCATTTGTCACAAAAGGAGAACATTTGGATAAAGATTATTCTAAGTTAATTTTTTGCCAAAATACTATATTTAAATAAATTTTTTTTGTCAAAATGTCCTTAAAACAATTTAATGCATGTATTCTAATCTAAGTGACACTAAATATCATGAAAATTATTCATTTATGCGCTTTTTTAAAATCACGGTTTCGAACGTAGTCGGATACCTTAAATCATTGCACAAACATCGCGGCATGAGCAAAACCTTATATACAGAATGGTACTCTTTTCATTACGATGTAACGTACTTTGATTACTTTGAAAATACAGTTTTTGGCAAAATTACAAATAAATGTTAAAATCTCGAAAAGTGATGATTTTTGCGATTATTATGTATAATTTCTTCTATCAAAAAAATGTACAAATATAAATGAAGTAAACTGTATATTTTCAAAGAATATCTTAATGTTAGAATTTCTAATGGGCCACGGATTAGTGTTTTACCATTGCAGACCTAGTATGTTTCCCAGAAGCTGGTATCTCTTTTTCGTGAGGGACTATATAGGCCGATACTAAGCGCCGCAGGTAATTTTGACACCTAGTTTCCTCTCTTGAGGGAGGCACCTGAGCTGTGACGATGTGAACCTGTACTAGCATTTAATTTTGCCGAGAGCGCCGAAGTCAAACAGACTCTAGGAACCGTTTACATACCGTATAATCATACGACATAGCTGCTGTCATTTTTCTGCCTCAAGAAAAATCCACCGACTTGGGCCGGTGTCGAACCCGCAACCTTAGGTTCTAAATGCCAGAGACAAACCAACCCTGCCACCTAGCCGGCATGTGTGAAACATGATTTAATAATTTTTTTAGGTAAGTTATTAACCATGACAAATACCTAACATTATGGAAAGCGGGGTTAAGTTTAAAAAGAAAAGCATTTATCAAAAATAAATTTAGTTAAGTTCATTATAATATTTTTTCCATGTTTTTCAATAAGTTAGAATTGTTTCCTTTTAAGGGAAAAAATGAACTAAGAAAATAAATTTCTTCCAATGAGTGACCCCAAAAGGAACTCATTATTAAAAAAAAATATATACGTGTTTTTTGAGGCTTACTTTTTAAATTTATAAAATTCTTTTCATATCTGTTAATACTTATGACATTTCGTGGCCTAGAAAAATATTGGTAGAAGTGTAAGATGTATCTGTTAAAGTCCAGGATTGAAGCTAGTACAACTGGAATGAATAATAAAATTCAAACTCATGATTAAAGTCTTCAAAATAATCCCCACCGGTAGTTGTGCACTTTGAATTAAAGTTGCTTAAGTTCTTGAAACATGTATTATAATCATGGGATTGTATAATCATGGGATCAATTATGTTTTCTATAGGATCTAGGCGTCTTGAATGCGCTGTCCTTTTGGGATGGACCTTGTAATGGGTCTATCCACACGCCTTCAACTAATCTTCTTGGGGAAAATTTATTTCTATTGAAAACTTTTTTTTTTTTTACTCCCGAAGAAAAGAATACTTGAATTATTCAAATGAGTTGTTATGTTTAAGCGAGGACATTCAGGTACGCAAGGTTAGTCGATGGATATTCACTGGATGGTCAAATAGGGATAATTTGAGAATAAGTTATGAGATTGAGCTTAAGAATTAGGACTGTAGGTAGTGCAAGTAAGATATTTACCATGATGTCTATCGTAGAGGTCCAGAATGCTCCAAAAGTAGGTGGAGTAGTCTCGTACATTAGTATAGTAATATACTCGTATGTTAAGTATTTTTAAGCCGAGCGAATGCTCTTCTAATTAGTGGCGTAGTCCATTTCCTACCTTTAGTTGTTTGTTTTAAGTAAGTGTTATAATAAACCTGAGTTTGAACTGGTAATGGCTGATCTTTATTTGAAACCCCAAGCACCAACAACCGCTAGCCGGTTAGTAGAACCTGAGTTTAGGTAAAAGAAAAAAAATCAGAAAGGGAAAACCAGGAGAACAGGGAATGTGGTCCACTTCTACGACCATATGTTTATTGAATCAAAAAGATGGGTTTACTTTATAAAACTGCCAATTTTATTACAAATATTGTATGGGGGGGTCTATGTACGGGACTGTGTAGTAATTTAGCTTGGTCACGCGTTCAGGAGGTCGACGGTTTTTCCGACCGTAAATTTTCAAGGATATCTATGAATTTTAGTGATCCTCAAAATTCCCGGATTAGAAGACCTAAGCACATACTGATTTATTTCCTTCTTTACTGGAAAAAATATTTCTACCTGTCTTGACACTAAGCAAGTTCGAACTTAGGTGCTATAGGGCTGATCACAGTTCTCTTATAAGAAAGCATCCTTGTTTTTTGTGCCCCAATAAAAGAACTGTTCTTTAGGCAGCACGGCATTGGACCATTACTCTAATGTTAGCACACATAGTTGTAATATTAAACAATTGGCACACACACACACTTACACCAACCAATAGCTTGGTAATTTCGGGTCAACAGCTATCAATGGGTTCAACACGTGGCCGGTGTCACTCATTTGTCCCTTGGTTGGCCATACCTGAAACCCTATTATAAATCAACTTTTTGACTTTTCCCTTCTTTTTAGTCTAACATCTGTAGAGCTTTATTATCGCACATAAATAAATTCATTATGCGAACTTGCGTTCGGTTGTTGCATACGGAGACTCATGAGTTCAGCTTCGTATTTTCAATTTTTACTCGTTTTACTCTGGTCAGGCCTCAAAGTATTCTAAACACCTTGAAATTAATGAATAAGTTTTGCTTTTCTCAAAAATTATAACTTAAATAACAAATGGTCATTACTTTAAATGCATGATGAATATACTCTTCACAACGCAAAATCCTGCAACCTTTCCAGGATGAGTATACTCGTCAATAACAGTTACCTGGTTAAGAAATGCTGTACGGTATCACACGTTAGATCAGTGCTTCTCAAACTTTCAATGTTTGCGACCCGATTTTTACTCATAATTTTCATCGCGCCCCCTTATACAATGACAATGTATTGAATGCAATAATAATGTAGCTTTAAGATAAAGTTACAATACGACCTTATTTATAAACCGTACAAATTATCAATATAAACAGTAAATTTGGTATATGTTACTTTTAAGTAATAAAAGTATTTAAGTTACTTTTTAATAATAAGATAATTATTATGCTACTTTTTAGAAATAAAATAATTATTATGTTACTTTTCATATTTTAGAATGTATTTTGTTTTGCTTTCCTTCAATAAATTGATATTTTTTTAAAGATAATCTTTTATCTTCGACATTTCGATATGCTAGCGCTCCCCATGTAGGATTATCACGCCCCTCAAGGGGGCGTGCCCCCCAGTTTGAGAAACGCTGCGTTAGATTCATTTTGCCAACAAATTGAAAATTCGTTCTGGTACTATTAATCGACAGTCTAATTAAGTGGGACAAAGTCATTGCAAATCAGTCCATGAGTATCAAAGGAAGCAATTAAGATATCCGACTACCCTAAAATCATGATTTTTTTTCAAAAATTGACAATTTTTTTTTTATGATTTTATTTTATAGAAAATCTTATTTGCTCAATAAAAATACCAAGCATTTTATTTTCCATCAACTAGAACTAAAGCTATAAGTGTTTTAATAAAAGAAAATGCCATAACAACACAATGTCAAATTTTAAAATGCGTTTTACTCGAAATGTGTTTTTCTTCGAAAAACGCAAACGGGGACAGTGATTGCTCAAAAAGTTTTGAAAATAATTTGCTGAAATTTTGTGAATATTTTGTATAATAGTAGAAGTGTTTTGACTTTCAGATTTAACAATCACTGTTTTATTTCATAATTTACAGTCCTTTATGGGAATATAATCGCTGTTTCTTTAAGCAATTTCGTATAGTCACTAAGATGGAATGCTCTAGTTTTGTAAAAATTGAAATATCTATTATTCTGAATGTTATTTCAAACATGAATAATAAAGTAACACAGAAAAATTGAAAAATTGAGAATTTGTTCAAAAATTTTTTGTACATTTTCACCAGTTTTTTCCCCTTTTAATAATGATAAATTTTTCTCTGTTTTCAATTTTACGATTTTTTCCCTAAAATCTACTAAATAAATCTAAAAATCACAAAAAAAATCCCCATATGTCCTATTTTTTTTAAAAAAAAGTCATCGTAAGTAGTCGGATACCTTATCATCACAGTGGGAATAGTCAGAATTCTTTTTAGTGTTTTGGGTTGAGGGATTAATACACATATATCGTAAAAACCATGTATAAGTTCCATTAAACTATATATCTATCTTCAGATATCTCACAGTGCTAAATATATAGTAAGGGCGAAAGCAGCTATCGAATTAGACTCAAATATAAAAAATACACTCCACTTTAACAGAAGACTTTGAGAAGTGTTTGCACATGTTTTAAGGAGCAGCAGTAGGAATCCAAATATTTTTTTCTAAGACGACCTCCATATCTAAATTCATAACCTTTTTATTTATCTTTCAGATACTCATGAACACGACATTTAATACTTCGTTTTACTATCAGTGTCTCCCAAACGGAATAATGAGGCTCACTGTTGTGCCGAAGGGCCCAAGTTCGAATCTCGGAGAAGGTATGGATGCTTGTCAATGTATAGTTCTGTACTTCTTTGGGGCATTCTAAATATTCGGTGAGCCGAACGTCATTTTGAAAAGGAAGAGAGGTGTAAGACCTTTTTTGATCACTATTCGGGTATTCTTCAAACTTGGGAAGGAGCAGAGAGAGACAGAAATTGAACTATCACCTGCATGGTGCTCAAAGCTACAACAAACGACTGACGTAATCCAGCCTCATTTCCATTATTAATTTCGTTAACATTGGCCTGCTGTTGCTGTTGATCGAGAGGGATAAGTAACAACAGCAATCCCTATAATATTCTACAATCACCATTTCCTCCACCTACAAATTTTCAAAACAGTTTAAAAGGAAATTCAAATTAGCATATACAGAATGTCCCCGAATGCCGTGTACAAACTTGGAGGGAAAATAGAGAACATCGTGTGGGGAGCAATAATTACATATGAAAGCAAGGGTGGAAAGCAATAAGGGCACTGTACTTGAGCTCGCAAGGTCGGCACATAAGGTTTCCTCGTTTCAGACAGGGACATCATGCAATGAACCGGTATCGCTATACGAACACCGAGTTGATGGATGTGCACTTCATGTATGGCCTAGCCAACGGAAATAGACGTACTACTGTTCGGTTGCATAGGAATAATATCTAATGAGGAAGCAACCGAATATTCAAATGTTCGCTCGGGTGCATCAGAACCTGGCGAAACTTGGATCTTTTAGAGCCCTGATTTACGACACGCCCTTCAATTCTAAAATAGACCTGATGGCAGGAATATCCATAGCTGCTGCTACGATCTATAAAACGTCTGGTGATTTTGAACGTGTCCATCAATCCATGTCGCGTAGGTCTTTGTGTCTCTCTATCTCGTTAGGGTTATTTTTTCGCCCATGTTTACCGATATAATTATGACTCCTCAGTATGTTCTCTGCCTCCTCTACAAGTTTCTACACGGCATTCGGGACACCATGTGTATAATGGTTCTTTCCCAATTCGACTTTCTAAGTCACTAATAGAAAAGAATAATCGAAAGGAATGACTTAATCGAAAAGGATGAAACACGTAATACCCAGCTACAAGTTGTAGTTGGTAAGTAATTTTTGTCTCGTCGTGTCTTAAGAGTAAAATTTATTGGAACGAAACTAATATTTGTACAGGAAAATTTCAAAATTAAACCTTGAGTAAAGGCAAAGATAAAGTACGTTAATAGTATAAAAATGCAAAGCAATCCTGTAAATAACAATTTTATTTAGGTCTTATCGAATAAAGGAAAAAAATTGTCAAAACGTGGTTTATAGATGAGCGTTTGCAAAAGTCTCACATTTAGAAATATGGTTCGTTAGGAAACAAAAAATACAGCTGAATGAAATATGTAATTTTTGATACATTCTGACAGTGCAAAATTTGTTTCTATTGAACCTATATTTTTAAATATGTGTGATCAATGTACATATATAAAGGAGAAAAGCGACTTACTCACACACACTCATCATGATATCTTAGGAACTATTTGACCAACAGACTTGAAATTTGGTAAGCATGTTCCTTTCATGGAGCAGATATCCGCTAAGAACGGATTTTGCAAAAATCGACTTCCAAGTGGCGTTGCGGGGCTGAAGATGCGTCATAGGTAATTATTTCCGTTTTCAAACTTATAGACTTAAAAATTTTAAAGTATGTTCTTTTATAGGGTAGAATTTCGCTGCAAAAGAGGTTTTGCGAAAATCGACCCCCCTAGTGGCGTTGTGAGGTCTTAAGGGGCGTTATATATAATTATTTCCGTTTTAAACCTTTTAGACTTAGACTTGAAATTTAGCAAGTGTGCTCCTTTTAGACTTAGACTTGAAATTTAGCAAGTGTTCTCCTTTCAAGGACTAGAATTTCGCTACAGAAAAGGTTTTGCTAAAATCGAACCCCAAAGCCCTTTGCGGGGGTGTCAGGGGCGTTATAGGTAAAAATTCCGTTTCTAATCTATTAAACCTACCGACTTGAAATTTGGTTAGTTCCTTTCATGGATAGATATCTACTATAAAAGAAGATTTAGAAAAATTTATCCCCAAGGGGCGCTGATAGAGCCTAAATAGCGGTTTAGGTAATTATTTCCGCTTTCAAGTTATTAGACTCGCAGACTTGAAATTTGGTAAGTATGCTCTTTTCTTGGAGTAGAAGTTCACGACAAGAGAGGTTTTGAGAAATTCTAACCCCTAAGGCAAGGTTCCCCAACTTTTCAATCGCCGCTGACCAGTCAACGTTTGTCAATTTTACTGCGGCCCGCTGCGGGGGAGGACGTTGATTGCTTATATTTTAGATTGTTTTGATTTAATAATTTTAATTTAATTGTGTTTAATCGTATTTCAGAATAAAATAGCTACACAAAAATTAATGTAAAGTGATTTAACAAGGAATATAAAGTGATTTTCATAAAAAGTAGCCCAAACCCAAGAAAAATATACCACAGCAAATAAAAGGGAAATAATTTAATGTTTCTTGTGCAGAAAGGTACTGGTCCACGGACCGGGGGTTGGAGACCACTGCCCTAAGGGGCGTTCCGGGATGTCAGGAACGTTATAGATAATTATTTTCGTTTTCAAACTATTAGACTTACATATTTGATATATGGTAGGTAGATTCCTTTCGAGGAGAAGATATCTGCTACAAAGTGGTTTTTGCAAACCCTGACTCCCAAGGGGTGTTGTGGGGCTTTATGGGGCGTTATAAGTGAATATTCCTGTTTTTGAACTACGAGACGTAAACGTTTAAAATTAGTAAGCACATTCGTTTTACGGAGATCCGCTACAAAAGTGATTTTGGGAACATCGAAACTTAAGAGGCATGGGGAGGGGGGTGTTATAGAAATTAATTTCCGTTTTTAAACTATGTGTGATGTACATACTTGAAATTTCCGCTACAAAACGGGTTTTGCGAAAATGAACCCCTCAACACTCAAGGAACGTTTTAAATAAATATTTCCAGTTTTGAACTATTAGAATTAGACTTTAAATTTGGTAATCATGTTTATTTTGTTGAGTAGAGATCTACTAAAAACGGTTTTTGCGGAAATTCATTTTGGGGGGAGGAGATTACGGGTGCGTAAAAGATAAGTTTACTTCAATTTTAGAAATTATTATTCAAGATTTAAAAGTTATAAGAATATTTTTAAATATAATCAAGCGCTTAATGCTAGGTCTTAGACATCAATAATTTAGATACATATGTATGTATAAAAACAGTATGTATTTGTATATCATTATGAATTACCTAGCGTAGTGGCTAGTAACTGTATATGTTATTAAATGTTTACGTGTTCATATTTTGAATGTAAGAGGAAAATTTAATATTATTTTTTAAAACCGCAAATTTAAAGTAACAGCAGAAGAAATTTAAAAAAAAATAAAATAAGATATCTATTTAGAGAACATAAAAATTAATTTAAGAAATACATTAAAATAGGTGGAAATTTACATCTATGTGTCTTTAAAAGCTCTAAAAAACAATAACCATAAGTTTGTTCATGTTTATCTTATAATAATACTAAAATATATTTAAATGCATGACTTAGTTTTTTGTTTATCTGTATAAGTTATGGAAATCTCTCAACGACATGAAATAAACTATTTACAAATTCGAAATTTAAACTAACTATTAAGAACTATTTTTCAGATCAACTTCAAGACAAAAATAGCGATTTGGAGAAAAAAAAACAAGTACGGGAATTTAAATAAAATAAAAAAAATAGAAAAAAATCAGTTTTTTTCCCACTGAACCGTTTGCTTTTGAATATATCACAGGAATATGTAAAAGGTCTGATGCAAACAAATTCAGAAACATGACCTTTCTCCAATCGTTTTTCACAAACGAATAGCAGAAAGGAAAATCATGACAAAAAGAAAAAAAATCACGAAAATTCCTTGGAATCAGGAGAAGCTTATTTGTATGCAATTTCTTTTCTTTTTTGTTTTATGTTTTTCTCAAGTATATACTTCTTCATTGCTCTGTATTTGAATAAAAAAAAAATGAAGCATTCCCCACTTCGCAGCAAAAAACAAATGTATATTTTTTTTAATGAAAAACTGCATGTATCACATCGGAATTTCAGGAAGAGAAAAAATTAGAAAACGGATTGCTGAAAATCCTGTGAAACGAATTGTTTTGCAAACAAGTAGAAGGATTCATTCACATACAAAAAAACTATTTTCTGTCGATTCGGCCCCATTATAATAAACTGATGTTTTCCCTATTTCTAATGCTTTGTTAAATTATTGCTTTTTGTGCGAATCAGTTTAAGCAGCATCAGATCAGAAAAGCCTAATATCATTCAGCCCATCAAATTATCAATCATAAGAAAAGCTTATCTCTTTTAAATATTATTTTATTGATTACTAGGTTGCGGTAGCCCAGTGGTCAAGATATCGGATCATGGCAGGCATGTCATGAGTTCGAGCCTAGTACCACTAAAGCCCTCCCTTGTAAAGCAGCGATGCACGTTATATCTGTCGAGAGCTGAAACGTCCTCCTGTTGGTGTGGTGCCGTAGTTAGGAGAGGGGATGCCAGCTCAGGCATCGTCCATGTCACTTAACCATGGTTCAAAATTACGTGGTCCGTCGACCAAAACCCTCGTGTAGCTGAACAGTATGACGTTAATATTCACTCACTCATTTATTGATTGCTGGCTGTGATCTACATAATGATGCAGAATATACGAGAAAAAGTCAAAAAGTGAAGGAACTTCTGCCATTTTTCTTTGCAACATTTAGCAACCTCGCTAGCATCCAGCGGTGAATATGGGGTAGTCGACAACACTTCTATGTAACGTTTCACTAGTCTTCTCTCGCAGTCGTTGGATTGTTGCAGACCTTTCAACATGGCAGCTCCATTGTCGATCTCCATCAGAAAGGAAAGGAGGGCAGTAATTCGCTTTTTTTTTTGCTGAAGGTGAAAAAGTTGTGGAACTCATTCGGTGCATGAAAGCGCAGTATGGTGAGGGTATAGTGATTAAAGGTAGGCTATTACCTAAAGCAGGTTTCACATCAAACAAAAAGCGAATCACTGTCTTCCTTCTCTTTTTGGAGCAGATCGACAATGGAGCTGTCATATTGAAAGGCTTCTACAGTAAAAAATTTACAGATAAATCTGAATTCACTCAGTTTATTATCTAATTATCTCTATTTTAAATACATCTAAGGTGCTTAAAATGAACTGCATTATGCTTAAGGTATCCGACAACCCTAAAATCATGATTTTCAAAAGATTGGCAAAATTTTTTAATGATTTTGTTTTATAGGCCGTCTTATTAGCTTTATAAAAGTAGTAAGGTTTTTACTTTCCATTCACTAGAACAAAAACTACAAGAGTTTCAGTAAAAGCGGATGCCGTAACTTTACATAACATGTCAAACTTAAAAAATGCGTTTTACTCGAAATGTGTTTTTTTTCGAAAAGTCATGCAGGAACAGTGATTACTCAAAAATTTTTGAAAATCAATTGCTGAAATTTTTTTTGTGTATGTTTTGTATAACAGTAGAAGTGTTTTAACCTTCAGATTTATCAATCTCTGCTTTATTACAAAATTTACAGTTCTTTATGTGAATATAATCACTGTTTTTTTATGTAATTTTACATAACAGCTAAGATAAAATGCTCTAGTTTGTGTAAAAATGAAAATATTTCTTATCCTGAAGGTCATTTCAAAAATGAAAAGCTCAGTTATACATCTACATTGAAAAATAGAAAATTTCTTCATTTAATATTAGTACAGAGTTGGCCCTGTTTATGTAATTTTTACCCATTTTTTCCCATTTTAGTTGTAATAATTTATTTTTCTCTTAATTTTAGCCTTTTTTCTTAAAATGTACTAAATAAATCTAAAAACTACAAAAAATCTCCATATCTCTATTTTTTTTAAAAAAAGTTCTCGCAAGTAGTCGGATACCTTAAGAAATAAAGTCTGTTGTTGTTACTTCATGCCCCCTGGTTCAAATACCTTGACCAGGTCCATGATACCATGTCACTCTGTTAGTTCCGCAAGTTCATTGTCCTTCTCACTCCTTGGCTCTTGTGCCATAAAACTCCAAAATCACTCACTCAATCACTGTCCCTCTCACTCCATAGCTGCCTTACAGAGACGCTGATGCAGTCAATGGCACAAGCAGAAGCAGGACAGGAACAAGGGCAAGATGATTAAGTCCTTTCCTTGTCTATGAATTTCAAACTCCTGATGTGACTGTGACAGTCTTGGAGTGCTGCCGTCGCGAGAGGACATTAGAAAAATAGATGGGCCAGCGTATCAACGAAAGAAGAGGAGGACGAAAAAAACACGAAGACGGAACGAATGGTTGCAGGAGGGAAACCGACACTCTTGACATTCCCCTGCTCTGAGTGATGCGGTACGTAAAACAATTCTGCTATCTAGACTGTTCCACGACCATTCAGAAATTAAATTCTTTTAATTCCTAAATTTAAAGCTTGTTAACACATTTTAGTATACGTGCCAATTTTAAATTGTAAAGGAATTAATATGGTTGGATCAAGAATCCTCATTTTTACAACATGTGATATCCCAAAAGGATCATTAAGTAGCCTGGTCTTTGCAGTCCGTGCGGGTCTTGTTCCTGCCGACTCCAGGGACAGACCAGGACTATTTACAGCATACAAATCGAGTGCAGGAGGAACTCTGCAAATAGAACGACTGGTTTATGACTACGGAAAGCTTCTATTTCAACCGAGGTACCACATGGGAAGAAGCCTGACTTTGCCTCTATGCTTGTTAGTGTTAACTGGGAATAGTGGAGTGTTTTTCACGCTTTATTTGGCTTTATGAGGGATATATACTCCCGACATACATCACTCATTTCTCCCAGGGGCACCTCATTGCCACTATGAGGCCACTAACAGGACTTATGGAGGTAATCAGTTCTTCTTATGTACATTTATATTTATTTAAAAGGGTAACTCCATTAAAAGGATAAGTTTTAATTTGATATCAATTTGGATATTGAATGTTTTACTTCCTAATGTGCAGTCAGTGGGATTCTCTCATTTTTTATAATAAGCTATTTTTTTTAAAAAAATAATATTTTTATATAGATCCATTGTTTTAAATTTAAAATGTTTCATTTCAATCTTTATTTTTATTACCATTGATTTTTGTAGAATAAGCTTTTCAAAATGACAAGTCATTTCTTACTTTTCATACAACACTTAATCTGTCACTTCGAGTTAGGCTAAAGCGTTCCATACAGTTTTGAAAACCTTCTCGCTCGTCAATAGTTTTTCCTGATATAAACTTTGTTGGAACTCAACTCTGACACATATTAATACGGATAGAGAGAGAGAGAGAGAAAAAAAAGCATTTTGCTCGAAGTAACATTTTTGACAGTTTTGATAAACAAAATAGCAGCTAAGCTTGAAAGACACTAAAATGGTTTTTTATATTTTCAAAGACATTTTTGCATAAACCCTTCGAAATAATGTAACTGATGCAAAAAGGAGTAGCAGTAAGGAACTTTTGAAAAAATTCCTTTTTTTTCTGAAATTCATAAATATTTACTCCTCACGGAATTTCGAATACAGGCGCTTCAAGTCAGTCGTCTCGATTACACTTGCCTTGAAATTGAGTCACAGATTAATGGAGATGTTTGTGAGCCATTCAAAAACTAGTCAGTCAGTATGTCAAGTCAGACTCATATTAAAAAAAAACGAAGTTTCATAAATCTCTAGATAACGGAATAACAACATAAGAAATAGTGTCCTATATCGTTGAAATTTTGTAATAATTGACATGATTTTGGAATTTTGAAAAGCAACTTGAAGGATGCACTGTCATGATAATGTTTCTCCTTCATGGTTTACAAGGTGATGAGTCAGCATTGTGTGGTCTCAGCATAAAATGATAAAGTAAAGTGAATTGTGATGTATGTCTGTACTTTAATAAATGATAATGTATCTCTCTCTGTTTGTTTGAAATAAACTAGTTTTTTCCATTGTTTCTGAATTCAGATTATTACAATTTGATGTTTAAATCAATTTAAATAAAAATTAATGCGTTTTAAATATACACATATTTCTTATGAAATTACTTTTAAAAATTTACAAAATAACTGAATAATTTCAATTTCATTGATTAAATTTCTATCGTCTTTACATTTTTCGTTATGTATACTACAATCCGTCTTACTCATACGAGTAAACAAGCTGAAGTTACTGTCTGTTATGTATGAAAAGACAGTAGTTCCACGCATAATTAATATATTAAACAATTACCTTTATTAAAAATTAAGGTATCCGACTACGTTCAGAACCGTGATTTTGCAAAAGAGTATAAATGGATAATATTTATGATATTTAGTGTCAATTAGATTAGAAAACGTATATAAAAAATTGTTTTAATAATATTATTGCAACAACACATTATATAAGTACAATAGTTTGAAAAAAATGAACATAGAGTAACCAATTTTCAAAACATTTTTTTTATGAAAAATGCTTCAATTATAATAATATTTTTCCTGTGTATAGCTCAGACATCTGTACAGAGGCTGAACTTTAATTTTTAAAATATATAACATAAAAGTTGATTTATCCATATTTTACTACAGCAGAGAAGAGAAATTTTAAGAATAAAACGATGATCATTTCAATGGGTGTTAACTCTGAAAATAATGTGAATTTTTCAAAACTCCTAGTTGAGACTCTCTGGAGAGAGAAGTCTTTACATAAGCAAAATATTATTACCGTATTTTCCTGTATATAATCCGCGGATTATGTGTTAAAAAAGTTTCAAATTTCGTTGTGCGTATTATACGCCGCCGAGAATTAACTGAGATAAAACATTCTTCATCAGAAAAGCTAATAATAAAGTTTTGAAAGAAATGCCGTTTAAGGATAAATGCCGTTTAATAAATAATAGATGGCGCTTTCATAACTCGGATGACGTATGCCAGCCATAACTAGTTTTTGTCCAATTACATTCAAAAACGAATTCGGTTCCTCGGAACGAAACAACAGTTACGAGTCGCTGGTGCCATTTCCAATTTTCTCTTGACTAGAGCTATTGCGTCCTTTGAAAGTTTTCATCATGTTGAAGCGAAAGCGTTAAGTTACACTGCAAACTTCAAGTTAAAAGTGATAGAGAAGGCTACCGAAGTTGGAAATCTGCAAGGTTTTTCAGCGTTGACGAATTGAATATTCGTTTGTGGAGATAAAACAAGACCAACTTCGAAATTGTGATCGACGTTAAAGAGCCGATAGTCGTGGAAAATCTCATAGGACAGAATTAGAGGGAGAAATAAATAAATGGATTTTAAAAGAAAGAGACAATGTAAAAACAGTCTCGATCTTAATTTTTTTGCTGTTAACTTGCTAAATTAAAAAAAAGAAAGAAACATTTTTTCCGCGTGCAATGTTTTGTTTAACAACTCAAACATAGATGGCAGTAGCAAAAAAATTTTTTTATTGAGATTATCGTAAAAAATATTATCATACATATTTAAAGAAAAGTTTCATAATAATTTTTTTTCTGTACAATTTCTTACTTCTATTTTTAATTATATTGTGCATTTTTTTATCTTATATGACGCTCATTATCGGCAGTTTATATTTTTGGATTATGCGCCGTAAAAACTGCCGCGGATTATACGCCGCTGCGGATTATACAATGTTTAATTTTTTTTTACTCGAAAAAAGGCTTTGCGGATAATACGCCGCTGCGGATTATATACAGGAAATACGGTATTATAGAAGCATTTTTTTGTAAAAGGAGATCGTTTTGAAAAAAGAATATTCTAAGTTAACTTTTTACCAAACTATTGTATTTAAATAATTTTTTTGTCACAATATCCTTCAAACAATTTTATATATGTATTCTAATCTAAGAGACACTAAATATCATGAATATTATCCATTTATGTGCTTTTTTAAATTCACGATTCCTAACGTAGTCGGATACCTTAAGTCAAGATTTTCAGTTTTTTTTTATTAGACATAATGTGGGTATTGTAGCATATATGTACGAGTATGTACATTCATTATCAGTCGCATGACAGTATTTGAAATGACAATATATAATTCGAGTTAGTAGATTTTCATTTTTGCGCAATTTTGAAATCCATGTTATGTTATTCCGAGTAGATTTACACTCAGGAACATTGAAAATAGCGAACCAAGAAGAAAACATCGGATTGAAATGAAATTTAATACACATAACGATACAGATGAGAGATTCACTTGATCTCAAAAACAAGACAAATAAACGAATGCAGGGTGTGCAACGACACAAATACCGGGCAACTTCAATAACGCGTTGGACCACCTCCAGCTGCAATACATGCCGCCACACAGTCTGGCATTGAGTTGATTAGATACCTTATGTTGTCCTAAGACAGATGGGCCGACAAATATTGAACAGCCAACTCTAAATCATGTACAGAGTGACACAATGGCATCTGTCGTTTTAGTTGATCCCACACGTGCTCTACAGGGGACAAATCGGGAGAGCGGGCCGGCCATGGAAGAGTCTGAAAATGACGTAGGTAGTCTTGAGCAACTCTTGCTGTATGCGAACGAGCATTATCCTGCAGGAAAATTGCTCCTGGAAGACCATTTAGAAAAGATCTTACATGGGTTCGAAAAATATCATCAACGTAACGTTTGTGACAAATCTATAAGGAACTTTATCACTAACCTTCTGAGTCGTCTTTTTTAGGGAAATTTAATTCCCTACCTATTTTCAATCAGCTCCAAAAGGAGGACAGGATTGCTTGTTATTTGTAGATTAGATAAAATATTTAAGTCAAACGGAATAATAAAGTTAGAGCAGTAGGAGAGAGAGATTGAAGCAGAAAGTTATAGTGAAGTTAAATTTATTATTGAAGATTTCTTGTTAAATAATTTAATCTCAGAGAAAAGCTGAGCTGAACTGCAGTGTGGTAAATATTAATTAAAGTCTCATTAAAGTTTATTATTACGAGTGAGATTAAAATTAAATGTTCAATATAAGAACATTAAATATAAATCTGGGATCTCTTATTGTGATAATCTCTGCGTGATCGATATTCTAACTGTTAATTAATTGGATCATTAAATATTTAAGTTAATTTAAAGGACATATTCCCTTTAAAACCTCGTAATACTATTTAGATATATTTGTTAATAAGTCTTTGATTCTATTTGGGAAAGATAACCAAATAAAGAAAGTTATTTATAAAAATGGCTACTGGCTCTTATCATACTCCTATTTATTCTCGTTCTCAAAGTGAGGTCCAAGGGGACCTTCACAATGGCGCCCAACGAATAAATCGCGAGAATAGAGTCGGATCCAGTTTTAGAATCATTCCGGAACAATATTTTTCGGGGATTGAGAACATAGATGATTTTTTGGAGAATATTGATCATAATCTCGCGTATTATGAGATACCTGCACAACTAGCGTGTGCTTACTTGAAGGGTCATCTCAAAGGACGGGCACTAGACTGGTTCGAAGTTCTTGGTTATAGGGTCATTGAAGATAAGACAACAGACTACGCACACTTAAAACAGGCATTGTCGGAACAATTCCCCGTGGTCAGAAACAAGTCGGAACTAGAAACGCGATTTTATTCCTCATCGCAAAGGCGTGATCAGCAGCCTTCGGACTTTATTTACGAATTATTGAAAATTCATAAGGTCCTTAAGCTAGAAATGTCGGAGGAAAAATTAATCCGGCATAGACAGGAAAATTGGAGGGAAAACGGAAATAATGCGAGATACGCCAATAATAGCCGACCACAAGGAGGAGAATTTAATCGATTCGAAAACCAAGGTTTCACAAATAATCGCAGATTCGAGGGTAGACGCCAAGGTGGACAATCGGAAGAGCGATTCCACAATCAGGGCGGTCGACAAAGTGGGTCGAGAAATAGTTCATTTCGAGTTCAAAATGAACGAAGTAGAAATTTAAACTTTTAAGAGGTCACAGGGGTGTTAATCTTCTTTTTTCGAATTTTCGAAAAAAAATATATGTTGTTCCTCATTTTCTTTTGAACATTTTGATACCAACCACGTGATAGTACTACAAAAACTTCCAAAGTTATTCGAAAAATTCCAAACAGCAATTTAGTAATAACAATGTTTAAATGGCTACATGCCACACCCACTTTTTCTTGATTTCCGCATACGTTTTATTTTTCTGTTTTTAAAAGCCTCATGAAATATTTTAAACACTTGCTTAATTGAGAAGGAAGCTTGCAACTCAACACACGCTTTTTAATGTGTTTTGATTCTGTTTTGGTAATGCTAGCACGTTGTTTGCAATAACTTATCGAAATTCAAAACAGCGTTGTTTAAAACCGTTTATCAAAATTGAAAATTCTCGATTGAAATGGAAAAATACTCATCGTAGACCTTCAATTAAACGTCCTAAGAAAAGAAGATTTAGAGGGAACCAAATCATGAAGGTATGTTCTCATACATATGTTGCAGAAAGGAGAGATAAAAATGTGTGCTTCCAGTAATAAAATCTCAGGATATCAGACTTCATTAAAGTCAAATCTTGTTAAGGTAAGTGAAAAAACTCTTCAAAAGATATCGTATTTTTGATTTTATTTCAACTTTTAGCTCTATTTTATCAGTATCATGTTGTTTAAAATGTCATAAACCATTAACAATTAATGAAAAGTCCACTCGTGGTTTATGTTCGAATTTTGAAATACGTTGTAAAAACTGGGAGTGTTTGTACTTTTTCAAGCTGTGAAAACACTGGGAATAAAAATAATGCTCCAGAAATTAACAGAAGATCTATTTTAGCAATGAGATGCATAGGCCAAGGTTTAGAGTCATTAAAAACCTTTTGTGCTGTAATGAGTCTTCCTAATCCTGTTGAACAAAAAAATCACATGATGTTATTAATAATAAACTTTCACGTGTTATGAAGGAAGTCGCTGAAGAAAGCATGAAAATGGCAGCTGTCGAAGAATATTCTTCGTCACCTGATAACCTTTTAACGGTAAGTGGTGATGGTACCTGGAAGACGAGAGGACGTTCATCGTTGATTGGAGTATGTACTGTAATAGGGGCCGAAACAGGTAAGGTTTTGGATAGGGAAGTGTTGTCCTCATTTTGCAAAGGATGCGACAGTTATAAAGGGGTAAAATTTGGTATCAAGTACAATAAAAATGGCAAAGAGCGCATAAGATTTCATGTAGAAAAAATTATTCTAGCTCTGCTGGTAAGATGGAGGTTGACGGGATGTTGAGGATTTTTAATCGATCAGAAAAGCTTCACAACCTGTAATATTCGAACTACATAGGAGATGGCGACACAAAAACATTCAATGCCCTTTCTGAAAACAAGCCATACGGCGATGACAATCTTATTCAGAAAATAGAATGTGTAGGCCATGTGCAAAAGAGAACGGGTACAAGACTTAGGAAGCTTATATTAGTATATAGTAAAAAGAAATTATCTGATGGTAAAACTATTGGCGGTAAAGGTAGGTTAACTGATAGTTTAATTGATAAACTTGCGCATTACTATGCTAATGCTATTCGATGCAATTCTACTAGTGTAAAGGAAATGCGGAAAGCCATTTGGGCTGTTCGGGGTCATTCTTGCAGCACTGATGATAAACCGATGCACTGGTTTTGTCCTATAAATCCAAATACATGGTGTAAGTATAATGCCGCAATTAATAATAATTTACAAAATTATAAACACAAACCCTCACTTGCTAAAGCTGTTTGAGATGTAATTAAGCCTGTATTTGCAGACTTATCTCATCCGGCACTCCTGAAGAAATGTTTAGGAGGTAAGACACAGAATCCTAATGAAAGTTTAAATTCATTAATTTGGAAGTTTTGTCCTAAGACGATTGGTTCTAGGCTTCAGATTGCAGAGATTGCTGCAAATCTAGAAACCAGTGTTTTTAATGATGGAAATCAAATACTTATTACTATTTTAGAGAAATTTGGCTTGAAAATTAACAGAAATGTTTGTGTGCCCCTGGCTGAACGTGACAATCATCGAATCTTTACGTCAAGACAGAGGCTTTAAGAATCATCTTTTGAAGCTCGCAGAGCCAAGAAAATTAAAAAGAGTAAAGAAATTGAGCTGTTTCAGGAACAGGAAGGTATATATTATTATTCTGGAGAATTTTAGCGTGTAAGTTTTAAGATTTATTTTCTCAAATTCAATTTTAAAACTTTAAAGCCCTTTTTCTCAGTTTGTGTTTTTCAATTACGCGCATTGCGTTTCAAAAACTATCATACTTTGATGTATAAAACTTTACAGAATTATAAATTCTATCATAATCTTCAAATCCTAGCTATTTATAGTATTATAAATTGTTAATTTTTTGAAATATTTCAACAAAAATTGAATTTTTTAAAAAAAAATTTAAAAAAATGTATTTTTTTATTTTTAAAAATATTATTTTTTATTTTATTTTTATAAGATAAGCTAGCATGTAATAAGGATATATTTGACTTTATAAATCAACTTATTGCTAGTAATTAGAATTATTATTGCATAAAATATCATGCGCGTCGTAAAACTCACTATTTGTCTCTTAAAAAAATTTTTCTTATTTTTATGTGCTTATTATTTTTAAAATTATGATTATATTTTAGATATTTTATACTTTTTTGAAACTTTATTCCTTTATAAGAAATGTGTAAAAGAATCAAATTATTTCATTTTAATCTCAAAGAATTATTTCTTGTCGAAAATTTTTGTATTTTGTGCTCTCGAAACATTTTCAACACCCCTGTGACCCCTTAAGCGATCGATGTGAATATGGGGGTAATCGATCGCGGGGTACAGAAAATCCTCCAGTTGCGGATCATCAGAGTATCCTCTATAAGAATGACCCCAGTCGAATTATCGTATGTCCCTATTATATTAAACGAAACCTTTATTATAGCACTATGGGACACGGGAGAGGAGAAATCTTTTATTTCGGAGGAGGTATACCGCAACTATTTTTCATACCGACCCCATCAAAAGACGAAAGACAGAGTCGTGACAGCACAAGGAGCCCCATGCAGTCATTTAGGTCGGGTAGAGTTGCAGATTAGGATCAGGGAATTTCAGAAACCCTGGGAATTCCATATTCTAGACACAACATGCAATACCAATGTATTTTAGGTATTGATTTTATGAAGGCGTCACGATTGACATTGGATTTTGATCAGAAATCGTTGATCATTCCCGACAATCTGATCAAACAATTGCCGAAAGAAGAAAAATCGGTTGATATTGATCTCACAGAATCAAAACGGTGACGAGCAACAGAGGCAATTAAAAACCTTATTTAATAATTTTAAGGGGTTATTTTCCGATCAGCCGGGATTAACGCATGTTCTATATCATGAGATAGATACTGGAGACAAGGGACCGGTAGTGTCGAGACCATACAGGTACGACTGGGTCAAGCAAGGCATTATTGATTATCACATCGATAAGATGTTACGGGATGGTACAATTTGTCCTATTAATTCGCCTTATGCATCTCCAGTCGTTCTAACACGAAAGAAAAATTACCTTCCTCCAGATTCTCCCGAGGCGTATCGTTTCGCGATCGATTATCGCAAATTAATTGGAATTACCAAATATCCTCGATATCCATTACCGGTGATTGATGACTTACTCACCAATATTCCTCACACCAACGTTATGTCCACTCTAGATCTCAGAAGTGGCTATTTTCAATTAGCGATTAGTCCAAAGGATATAGAAAAAACCGCGTTTATCACTCGCAATGGCACTTTTGCGTTCCTCCGCATGCCTTTTGGTCTTTCTGGGGCAGCGCCCAATTTCCAACGGGCCATCGACATTATTCTCAAACCTGTTATTGGGCGTTTCGTGTTGGTTTATATGGATGATGTTATTATTACATCACCATCGTTTAAAGACCATCTAGATCATTTAACTCAGGTTTTTACTTTATTACGAGACGCAGGGCTAACGTTAAATAAGGAAAAATGTCACTTCGCCCGTGACAAACTCAAATATTTAGGCCTGATTATTAGTAAAGAAGGAATCGAAACTGACAGTAATAAAATTAGGGCAATTACGGAAATGAAACCTCCAAAAAATAATCGAGAAGTGTCAAAATTTTTAGGGATGACGGGTTGGTACCAAAAATTTATCCCGCGATACTCAGATATATGCGAACCATTGTACCAATTAAAGAAAAAGGGGGCGAAGTTTAACTGGTCTAGAGAGGCACAGGAATTTTTTGATCAGATCAAACGCACACTAACGGAGGCACCAATTTTACAATTACCAATTTTTTTTTTGAACAGTTCAATTTATTCACTGATGCTAGTGGGGTCGGAATTGGTGCTGTGCTTCAACAAAATCAAAAACTTATTGCTTTTGCGTCTCGAACACTTAATAAAGCAGAACGTAATTATACGGTTACCGAAAGAGAATGTTTGGCGGTAATATGGGCTCTAAATAAGTTTAACAGCGTTAACTAAGTTAACCAATGGTAAGAATTTGTCAAGTAGGATGATCCGATGGGCATTGAAATTGTCAGAGTTTAACATAGAATGGGAGCACAGGCCTGGTGTTCAAAACGTGGTCGCAGATCTTTTATCGAGAAATCCAGTAGACAGTGTCGAGAGGTCACAAATTTCGTGCGCAGCTCTTAGAGCCCTCGCAATAAATTCACGTGAACAATTCATTAAGGAACAAAGGGAAGATCCTGAATTAGGACATATTTATCGATACTTAGAAAACCCTGATGACGGTTCTGTTAATGCGACGGTATGCGAGAGTTGGTCCCAGGACTTCAAGTTAATAAATGATCTCCTCTTTTACGCGAAGTATTTTTCTACTCTGGGAGAACTAAGAGTTTATATTCCTGGGGTTCTCTTCGAAAAGATATAATGAAAGAATTTCATGATCTGCCACTGGCAGGACATCTCGAAAAGAGGAAGACATATCATAATCTTCGTGACACGTGCTGTTTTCCATTTATGAGAAAATATATATTTGAATATGTTTCAACCTGTGACCGGTGTCAAAAGTTTAATTATAAAAACGCTCTACCAGCTGGTCGTTTAATGCCTATAGTTTCAAAATATCCAAATGAAATTGTAACGCTAGACTTATTAGGCCCCTACCCCGCATCCCGACCCGAGAGATATAAATTCATATTAGTTATATCTGACCACTTCACTAAGTGGGGTGAGCTGATTCCTCTTCGTAAAGCTTCAGCCCAGGCAATAGCTAATGCTTTTTTTGATAACTATATAGCGCGTTACGGAGCTCCGATTTCTTTGATAAGTGATAACGGCCCCCAATTTATTTCTGACGTGTTTGAACATTTCAGTCACAGGTTGGACATCAAACATATGAAAACGGTAGCATACCGACCGCAGGCTAATCTCACGGAGAGAGTGAATAGAAATTTAGTTCATACTCATGGCTGCCGTATCATGTGTTGGATCCTTAGTACTGCTGAAGACCCACAGTGTTGAGGACTTGATGCTCATTAAATGTGTCGTGGCTTAAAGTCCTCTCTATGGTGGGATAATTTAGTTAAGAGTATGGGGTGCAATTTAACGAGTTTGTCTTATCCCTAGGGTGTGGGTCAAATGTACGACGTCCTTCACCAATAGTTTCAGTGTTGTTTTATAGTGTGACGTTAATTAACAAGTATGACCTATAAAATGTAACATCATTGCATATGTAATACATTTTACCCTTTTTTAAAAATTTGTTTAGAATTTATTTCTCAAAAAAAATGATGCCTTAACCTTTATCTACCGACGGTACTTATAAGTACCACTCACTTTAAAGTTACATAGAATAGCCATTTTTACGAATATTCTGACGAAACTTAGAAGGAATAGTCTTTGAAATCCACTCTTCCAAGATATATGACAGCACGGGTACTATGGTGTTTATTTTAGCGGGGAAGGCAAATAGTTTTATAAGAGAAATTGCGTTTTCAGCGTATTGCGAAGATTATCATTTTTGTCCCGAAAAAATAGTTAATGCCAATTTTTTTTGTATGTTTGTGAAGATCTTAGAAAACAATTTGACTATTTATTTAGGTGGACAGTGTATTTAATTAATTTTACAGTTGAATATCTTTAATTAATTAATTATCTCGAACGGATTAAGTTTCCTAAAGTTGAGTATTTTGTTTATGTATATCCCTTAATTTTCAATGTAGTGATCCAAAAAAAAATATTCCATGTAAAAAACTGCAGTAATTCATGATGCGGTAGATAAAGGGTTAAGTAGTCAATTTATTCGTATATAATTAAGTATAATACTTAACAGAATACGAAAATGGAAGAGTTTTATTTTGCTTTTCAATTTTTGTTTCCACACTTTTTTTTTGTGGCTTATAATCGTGGAATATAAAAATCCCATAAATGTTTTCTTTTTATAGGTACACTATGCATGCTATGAAGAATGTTTTATATATATATACACACACACACACGTTAAAAGAAATTCTCTTACAACAAAAATTTCATGTTCGCACCTCTTTTTTAAGTGCTTGAGGATTGTGTGTGTGCATATATTCACACATTTTGAAGCATGGTGTAATACTAAGTTTTACAATGGGGACTGGGATAATATCCGCTTTTTGTATTATCCTGCTATTGTCATTTCTTCTCAATCAATAAACTGCACATTGCTTTGCCAAGCCGCGTTCTTTATCGAATTTTTTCAAGAATGTAAATTCTTGCCTTCAATAAAAAATTCACCCCTTTGCTACAAAGAAAGTCCAAGAAGAGAAGTACTTCAGCACCATGAACAAACTGCATCTGTTAAAAACACTAGCATTTATAATCTCACACTGAGAATTAAAATATGTGAAAATTAAAGGTAGAAAGAGGAAAATATCAGTGCTCGTATGCTGTACGGGCAAACCAATTGTAGCTCGGCCAAACCAGTTAACGGGTTCATAATAATAAAAAAACTTTTTTAAAGTAAAACACTTTTAGAGTTTTTATTCACTCAGATATTATTTATGATTGCTAACTTATCTTGCAAATGAAAAACATCTTTCTTAAAAAAATGAGTACTCTTAATTTTGTCAAAAATATCCAGATTCTGAGTGAAAATATCTTGCGAGAATTTTAAATCACCAACTACTTAGAGAAACAGCATTTTACGGTAGTGTAGAAAGGTATACATTCAGTAGAAATCGATGGTAAGATGTAATGAAATTATGGTATCAGCATAAGACATCGAACTGAAAATAAAATATTGATATCCATTGTTTTTAGAGATAATTATTTTCTTAAACATTCTTTTCTGTTATTGGTAAATTTCTGCAAATTTCCGAACAGAGAGTAAGAGAAAATAAGAATTTTTTATTCCTCTTTTTTTGAAAAAGTTTCTTTCTTAATTAATTTTAATATGAATGAATTATACCATTATTTTTAATGTCTCGACTCCGGTATTCTTCATTTGAAAAGAAAACTTTTCGGTGAAAAATGGCAAAATAAATAAAGCTGATATTCTGGGAGTTTTGTTAAAAAATAATACCTATTTACAATAAGGAGTTTAAACTCTTTTATTCCTTTACGTAAGCATTTTACAATATGGGGTTTTGTCAAATCTTCTAAATTACTTGCAAAAAAGTACGAATAATCGAATATTAAGTAAATAACCGTAAAATCTGGCGTATAATGTGCATCACCGTATAAGGCGCACTTATACTTTCAAGCTACAATTTTGAACTTTTAGGTATATTCACCGTATAACACGCACCCCTTTTGACGAAGAAACCAGGCATACACGTGCGCAGTACTTTTATGTTTTAAATTCATTTATTCAAGGGGTATTATTCTTAGCCTTAACTAAGTAATGTATTTCTAGAACTCAACCCTTTAAGCATTATTTACATTATCATAACAAATGTCATATCTTTTTAGTAAACAGTATTTCGATATATGTAGAAGTCTAATTTTTTTCAGTGTTCATTTGATTTTATTTTTACAGCTCTTATTTTTATACCCGGCGTATAACGCGCACACGTAAATTTCGATCTTATTTTTTGTGTTCAAAGTGCGCATTATACGCCAGATTTTACGGTAAATGAAACGTTACACTTTACAAGCATTTATGCGTAAATTATTTTATGAAGATTATTATCGCTTTATTTAAAAAAATACTTTTTAGATTTAAATATTCAATAAATAGACTTTTCTTTACAATATATGAGGGGATTGTTTTTTGTTTTCTTCAATTGAACTATAAATTTTAAGTAATTATATCTCAACTACCTAAATTCTATTAAGAACTACATAAAATGGGTTCCCTCGATTACTCTCTATTACTCTTTTAATATAACCTTTTTAAACCTTTTAATATAACCTTTCTTCTTAATCTAACCATCGCAAAATATTTCTAAATTCGCTTATATTAATTGAAATGATCATGAAAGAGCACTTAGCCTAACTATTGTCTTGTAAAACATCTTGTCTATTAAAAGCACATTTAGTTATTGCTTTTCACTAATGAGAATTTTATGCCCGTCGAAACACTCGCTGCGATTCTCGCATGGAATTTTTTCTTCTAGAACAAAAAAATTTTAAAAGTGTTCGCTAATCTCTTAATGGATGCAACATTGATTCGGAAAACTGCTTGGGTTGATTGCCTTGAAAGGCTTCTTATTCAAATTTTAAAAGAATGACACCCATTATTTATTAATGTGTTTTAAATTAAAAGTACATCTTTAATTTGTATGAAAATTATTCATGCAAGTTAAATTAATTTGCTAATTATATCTCCAAGTAGCCTTGTCGAAAATTTACTTACCCCGAATTTTATTTTTAAGGTATTCGACTACGTACGGAACCGTGATTTTAAAAAAGCGCATAAATGGATAGTTTTCATGATATTTAGTGTCACTTAGACCAGAATACATGTATAAAATTTTTTTATGGATATTTTGACAAAAAAAGTTATTTAAATTCAATATTTTGGCAAAAAATCAACTGAGAATAACGTTTTTTAAAAATCTCCTTTTATAAAAAATGTTTCTAAAACAACAATATTTTCCTTATGTAAAGCAAAGACTTCTCCAGAGAGTCTGAACTATGATTTTTAAAAAATTCACATTATTTTCAGAGTTACAACCAATTGAAATAATTATCGGCGTTTTTTTCTTAAAATTTCTCCCCTCTTCTCTATTAAAATATGGATAAATCAACTTTAAAGTTATATATTTCAAATAAATTAAAAGTAAAAAAACTTTTTAAAAACAAGCTTTTATTTAAATGCTCTAAAAAGAATAAAATAAATTTTTTATTTAAAAATATTTTTGCTATCAACTTATAACGTTTTTACACAATTTATGATATAAAAGCTTGTCGCGAGATTTACATATACGTATTTTACTTAGCTTGAAAATTTTAAAAATTAAAATCAATCAGATCAAGCTATTTAATTTGCTTATTTATCTACGCAGGTAAATCTTGCGGCAAGCTTTTATATTATAAATTGTGTAATGCGGTTATAAGTTGATAGCAAATTAAAGGTTATTCTTTTTAGAGCGTTTAAATGAAAGATTGTTTTTAAAAAGTTTTTTTTTTACTTTTCATTTATTTTTATTTATCGCTGGACAGGTTTCTCAGTTTGTTCATCTCATTCAACACATCGTTGTTGCAAGCTCGTTTGCCGGTTAGTTTTGAACAGGCTAGCTCAGGAGTACTGAATCTTTTCCTGCCTGACCACGGACATATGAATATATATTTCACTCGAGCCACAATTAGAGGATAATGGGAGACGGAGTAAAACACTGCAAGACCAAAACAACATTTGTCAAAGCAAAATTAATCAAAATTTAAATTTTTTTTTCTTTTACTATAATACTATATTAAAACCGAAAAACACAATTTTTTTTTAAAACCCGTAATTTTAAACCCATTTTTTAAATATTTGTGCAGAATTTGGATAATTCTATTCTACAAACGAATAAAAGCTTCTTGCGATTATCTTTAAAAATAACGAAGTGTTTGAATGTTTTATTAAAAATTTGATATATTTTGAAAAATCGTAGAAAAAAAAGCTTTTCAGTATTTTATTTGTAAATGATTGATTCAAAAATAGAAAAGCCTGAACTTTTTTATTTCAGAATATCGATTTATTACAGTGGGAAAAAAATTCATACGGAACGATTAAGAAATCATTTTCATGAAAATGCATTTTAGAAAAAATCGTAAAAATGAGAAAGTATCATTATTTTTTAAAAAGAATTACATCTTATAATAGCAAAATAAATGATCTTTCCGACTATGTAATTATTTTTTGTCTGAGTTTGATAGAAATAATAAGACGGGTTTCTTAAAAAAGGTCGGAAAATCGGAATTTCATCAAGCTCTATCTGATAAGATGCTAGGCAAAATAAAAAGATAACAGGTGTAAAGGGTTTTTAATGAATATATTTTTAACTAATTGCGATATTGGTCTATAAATGGTCAAAACATGTATTGTCATCCAAACTAAACATGTTTGCAAAATTTCAGCTCAATCGGTTGAAGACACCAGCTTTAAAATTGAGTTGCAAGATTCCACCCGAACAAATTACATTTTAAAATATCTTCTTAACTAATTGCGATATTGGAGTATAAATAGTCAAAACACGCATTTTCATTCAGACTAAACGTCTATACAAAATTTCAGCTCAATCGGTTAAAGACATCAACTCCAAAATTGAGTTGTGCAAGATTCCACCCGAACAAAATATTTTAAATTGCGATAATGGAATATAAATGGTAAAAACATGCATTGTCATCCGAACTAAACGTGTATTCAAAATTTCAGCTCAATCGGTTAAAGACATCAGCTTCAAAATTGAGTTGCAAGGTTCCACCCGAACATTTTACATTGCAAGTTAAATAAAAGTTTGTGTGTAAAATTCTAGTTGAGCCTCTGTACAGAGGTCTGAACTATATACAGGCAAAATATTATTTTTCACGAAAGGAGAATATTTCGAAAATTGGTCATTTTATGTTCATTTTTTGTCAAAATATTGTGCTTAAATAATTTTTAATTGTAATAATGTTCTTAAAACAATTTTATACACATTTTTTAATCAAGTGACACTAAATATCATAAATATTATCCATTTATACGCTTTTGTAAAATCACGGTTCCAAACGTAGTCAGATACGTTAAGATACACACACTGGGCAATGAATTAGAAAACTTTGAGTTTTGCATTTGAATGCGTGGTAGGGATGAAGTATGCAAATTTTTTCACGACGTGGGATACACGTGGTTAAAATCTTAGTATAAGTAAGGTGAAAGAGTGCTTTTCAAGATAAATGCAGTATCATAGAAAAAGCGGTAGATCTTCTACCATTCGAAAAAGGGTTTATTTTTGGTGTTATTTAGCACAGGCCTCGATTTTGAAGTCAGCAAATTTCACTGGTTCCTCAAAAGCAGATATATACTCTTATTAAAATACAGCGCCACAATCAGAATGAAAAATATTTGTCATCGTTTTTGACATAATATTGTAAAAAAGCTTGCTTAGAAAGTTCCTAGCAATCAAATAAACATTTATTGAAAGCAAAATTCGAATTGGTAAAGCATACTTTTTAAAAAAATTTTTTTAAAAAAATATCGCACGAATTGCATTTTTTGCTCTGTTGATGTAAACATTAAATATAATTTGAATAATTTAGTTTAATGTTTTGTAACACAATTTTTCCAATGATATTCTATGGAAAAAATCCGTATTCATCAATAATTATTAATTTCTGGGAGAGTTATTTTTTAAACTAATGTGATTATCTAGAAAAAATACTATTAAGTAAAATTATGTAATTCTACAAATTAAATTTTAAATAGGTAATAATTCCCATTTTGTGGGAATTACTTTGGATTACTCTTCATAACACTGAAATTTCAATAAAAACAAAACTAAGCTGATATTCACTCTCCAAACTTTTACACCATTCCAAATTGATGACTTATTCTTGACAGATATAACGTGTGTATCTGTGCCTCTACACGGTAAGTCTTCATTCCCACCAGGATTCGTTCTCACGATTCTCAGGTAGGGTGATAGTGACCAAGACCACTCGAGTGCCGAAGTTACATTCTGAAAATGTCATTGAAAGGAACCCGATTTGATTAAAAGAGTGTGGTGTGTGTGCGATGTTCGTCATTCCATCAGATCAAATAATTTCCTTCATCAATGTTTTTCTCAATAGCGAGGTTGCAGGAAGACGTGTGACATCACCAAAGGCGCTACTTTGAAGGTTAGAGTAAATACAATGTGTAAGGAACCTTATGTTTTGTCAGCCCATGGTGTAATATGTTTTAAACACACCTGTTTACTCGTTTAACTCAAAACATTCCATAACTGGTCAAATGACCACAAATGTGCAAATTTTTTGAGAAAACTTTCTAATATTGTTACTTTCTTTTTTCTCGCTTGATTTCTCTCACGACTTTTTTTACTAAGTATATAAAATTATTTTTAAATATTTATTTTCTTTTTTTCCGACTATTTTGTGAAAAATATGAATCTACTCTTATTTATCTCCACTGATCATTTGACTGATGGTAAGACGTATAACGTTACAAGTTTATAGAACTGTGTGGAAGACATGATTCCCCGCACATTTAACGTATGGTATCAAATTATTCCATGGACCAATCGAGAGTAAGTTCAATACAAAGTAAATGAGAATGTTAATTTCGGTAAGTGTCATTAATTTCAAGTTAGAAAATCTGTTTTTTAAAAGTCAAAATCCATAAATCGCAAATTGTTTGTATTTTATTTTTAAAGCTTTACTTTGTGACAGTTGTATTTGCATTGCACATTACTGGGAAAAATGTAAAAACGGTTATGACACACTAAATCTTTAGAAAAAAATATAACATAAGAGGGGAGTTTTCAGTTAATGCTGAAGATTAACAACTTTTTGAGAGTGAATATATGTTCGGGTGCTATACAGATCTGTTAGACACTGAGTCTGGGCTTACAGATCCCAACAACCAAGAGAATATTACAAATGTACGTGGAAGAAAAAGAAAAGGAGAATAATATGAAGTTTGGGTTAGAAATGAGAATAAAACAAAAAGAATATTCAGTACACTTTGATTTTTAGAACTGTTGAAAAAGCACAAATGGAAACTATACTTGGAAGAGCAGTACTATATATAATTTTCAAAGAAGTATTTCTTTTAACGAATACGCTAAAGCAGTGCTTCTCAAACTTTGTATACTTGCGACCCAATTTTCAATCATGATTTTCCTCGCGCCCCCCTCCATATAATATCAATGTATTGAATTCAAAATTAATATACTTTGACGTAAATGTACAAGGCTACTCTAATTATAAACCATACAAATTATCAAGTAAATGATACATTTTGTACATAATTTTAAGACATGAACATAAAAATCCCTGGTAATTATTAAACTTCTTAACTTAGTATTGTTAAATTAATTATGAAACACATTGTGCAGTACTGATACGTGTATAAGTGTACTATATCAATATAAATGTGTATTTTATTTTTTATTATGCCCGAATGTATTTCTTTCTTTTTTTTGCTTCCTTTCAGTAAATTAATAATTTTTTAAAACAATAATCTTTTATTTTCGACTTTTTCATAAGCTGGCGCCCCTCTAGGGGGGGGGGTGCGCCCCACAGTTTGAGAAACACTGCGCTAAAGTCAATGTAAAGGCTGGAATGAAGACTAGTTTTTTTGATGATATTTAAGGAATCCAACTATGTTCGAAACCGTATTTTTAGAAAAAAAAACCATGTGAATGCTCTCTTTTTGGTATTTAGTTTTATTTAAATTCGAGTGTACATATAAAACTTTTTTTGTAATATTATTTCAAGAAATGTATTTAAATGATGTTTTCGGCAGAAAGTGAAGAAAACATAACACACATTTTTTAAATATTCTATTTTTATGGGAAATATTTCAATAATAATATTCTGCCTACATATAGCCACAAGACCTGTCTAATAAGAGAGAAATAATAGTAGGTATTTAAAAACCCTTTTGATTTTAAATGAAAGATATGTAACCTGATTAAAAGATTATGCAATTTTACCTAAAAAGGCATAATTTTTTTTCATAAATTTCTTTCCATTTTTGAAATTACGTAGATTTGTTATTTTTTCATTATTTATGCAATGTTTGAGGCAATGAAAATATTTTCATTGCCTCAAACAACCTTTGTTACATTTTAGAAACTTTTAAATCATTCTGCCTCCTTCAAATATTTACCAATAATGTTGAAAGAAGGAGACAAAGTTCAACACAGCTCTTTCTAATTCTCTCGAAATATTCGCTACGTTGGTTGGTTTAATGCTTATTTTTGGCTCTAACAGTTTTTTCCCTCGAATTTCTCTTTTAAAAATTTTTTACAAGGAATAAATTGTAATAAATATGTGAAATAGGCTTGTGTACATATAAATATTACATTTAAGATTTCATCAGGAATAATTCTACTTCCAAAGTTGACTGAATAGAGAGTTTCGAAGTTGAAGAATGAATTAACTTTTATGTTGAAAAGAGTTATCTTTGATTTATTTTATGTAAAAATTGCATAAGATATTTTATTTTGTTCTAGATGTTTCATATCCATGCATATTGGTGAGTTCCTTTACTGAATTTGTAATAATAAGAACAGTTTCTCTTAAACGAAATTGTTATTGTTTAGCATGTAGTTTTATATCCTGTTTTTATAGTACATGCACAATAAATCATTAATAAAGAGTTGATCACATTCTTTTAAACACTTCTTTGAGCAAAATTTCAAAATTCATGATGAAACTTATGAAATTAAATTAGAATGTTCCCTAAATTTAGCTTCATGGGAGGCTCGTACATTTTTATCTCAACATCATTCATAGGCTACATTTACTATAATTTAGAAGTTGTCATTACTGATCTTCAGAATTGTTATTGTTTTTGTGTATTGGATATCACGTGTAGAAAGAAATAACCATGGAACACTACAATTTTTAATTAATTTATACCAATATAAGGATGGTTCCGGTTTAGTTCAATAAAATATACGTTTATTCAAAATGAAAGGAAAGAAAAGAGAGAGAGAGGGAGATAGAAGGAAAGACAGACAGAGAGAGAGAGAGAGAGAGAGAGAGAAGAGGGAGAGAGAGAAAAGAGGGAAATAGAGACAGAGAGACAGATAGTCAAATATTCAAACTAAGAGCGTTTTCTCCCGATTTCCTCAATATGACACCTTATAGTGGAGGCCAAAATTGTGGACACTTTTTTAAATTGTTATGTTTTTAAAAAAATTTCCATTGCACAAAATGCTACGTATTTTCTATCATTTTAAAGAAAATTTAATACTAAATTCAATTCAAAAAAGAAAATCCAAACATTTGCAACGCAAAAAAGTTATGCGGCAATAACTGTATATATATATTGGATACTGATGACAGCAGTGAGTTATCAGAGTTTAGTGAGGTTGCGTTTATTCTTTAATACCGCTTCACATCGATGTTTTATTCAGCTGAAATTAGTTTTAAGCTCTTTGTTCGCGTTATTACATGATGACAGGAAACAATTATATCCTCAATTAGTTCCTTTTTATTTCATAGGTACTTCATTCGTACAATAGTTTTCAAACGGTGCCACACGTTTTCGATAGGATCAACGTCAGGGTTGTTTCCTGGCCAGTACAAAAACTCAATGATCTTAGAATGGTACCAGTCTTTCAATTTTTTTCTGTGTGGCAAGGAGCAGAATCTTGCTGAAAAATAAATAAAGCATTGTTGGTAAATAGATCCTTGATGGAAGGCACAAGTGTGGGCTCTAGAATTGTATGAATGTATTTTATGACATTCAGTGTTCCATCGATGATATGAAGACGACCCATACCATCTGCTGATATGCATGACTAAATGATAAAACTATGTGAGTACTTTCGAGTTGCCTGGATGGAATCAGGATGTAACATTTCTGTTATTCTACGTCTCACATATTTTAAGTTATCACTACCGAATAACGATATTTTATCTTCGTACCTCTATATGACTTGTGACCAATAATCATTTGTTCAATTAATGTGTTCCATTGCCCACTGTAGTCCCTTTTTTTTAGAGCTGCTGTAAATTGTGATACGGCTTTTTTCGTGGAATTCTAGTTTCTTGTCTTACATCTGCTAATCTACTCCTGATTGTTTTTGAACGGACAACAATCCAGCATCCCTATGTCATTTCTGATGGATGTCCATGAAATTATTTTATCTCTGAAACATAGTATTTTTGATCTTTTGTCATCAACAGATGTGGTGCATCTTACTCGGCATTTTCCTGCTTTTTTTCATTAAATTTTTCTCCTTACATCTTAAACAAAACATTCAATATCCAGATGTAGTCAGTGAACTACCCACCTGTTATGTAATTTAAACAAAAGAAGTCACACTCTCTCGTCACACATGTGACCAATCTACTCTTTTATTTGATGTCATTGTTTTTGACTAAATATCATTGCTATCCTGGCCAGTAAACAGCCCTGACCTCAATCTTAACGAAAACTTGGGGCAACTAAGGCAACTTGTGGCAGTTCAAAAATAATCAGGAGTAGATTAACAAATGTAAGACTAGAAAGTAGAATATTCAACAAAAAAAAATCGTTCCACAGCTTACAGCAGCGCTAAAAGGGATTACAGTGGGCAATGGAATACATTAATTGGACAAACGATTATTAGTCACAAGTCATATAGAAAGACCAAACAAAAATATCGTTATTCGATAGTGATAGCCTAAAATATGTAAGACTTAGAACAGCAGAAATGTTACATCCTGACTGCATCCAGGCAACTCGGAAGAACCCACAGAGTTTTATCATTTAGTCACTCATATCACCAGATGGTATGGATTGCCTTCATATCATCGATGGGACACTGAATGACATAAAATACATTCACAACATTGTAGAATCCAAACTTGTGCCTTCCACCAAGGATCTATTTACCAACAATGCTTTATTTACATTTCGGCAAGATTCTGCTCCTTGTCACACAGTAAAGTAATAGAAAGACTGGTACCATTCTAAGATCATTGAGTTTTTGTAGTGGCCGGGAAACAGTCCAGACGTCGATCCTATCGAAAACTCGTGGTACCGTTTGAAAACTCTTGTCCGAATGAAGTACCCATGAAATAAAAAAGAACTAATTGAGGATATAATTGATTACTAGTATTATGTAATAACGAACGAAGAGCTTAAAACTATTTTCAGCTCAATAAAATATCGATGTGTAGCTGTATTAAAGAATAAATGCAACCTCACTAAACTCTAATAATTTACTGCTTTCATCAGTATCCAATGCATATCAACAGTTATTGGAGCACAAAGGTTTTTTCGTTCCAAATACACTCTGGCGCAAAAAAATATATGCACCCAGAAGAAATCAAGCTACAATCACGAAACTCGGCAAGAATGTAGTCTGGTAAGAGATATGCAAATGATTAAAATTTCGAAGCCAATGAGACAAGGCTAAGTGTGCTATGCGCATATTAGTTGCGCAACTGGGAGAGTTTAAAAGCATGAGTACGAGCGCCGTACGGCTATCCAAACGAATCTGATGACTTTGATAGACGATATTGAGACTTAGGATGCCTCTAAGACGTAACCGGCGGCATTACGAGCAGCTGACGGACTTTGATAGGGGCCGTATAATAGGCCTCAGAGAAGCAGGTTGGTCGAATAGACGTATCGGCCGCCACCTCGGTCGGAGCGATATGGTAGTTGCTCGGTGTTGGCAACAGTGGATCACAGAAGGTAGAGTGTACCGTCGCGGAGGTCAGGACGTCCCAGGAACACAAATGATCGCGAGGATCGTGCAATCAGAAGAGTGGCCACTTCGGCACCAACAACGTCGCTAGCATCGATTCAACGCCACTTACCTCCTTCCAGACATCCAGTGCCATCAAG
Source organism: Trichonephila clavipes (assembly GCA_019973935.1). NCBI lineage: Eukaryota > Metazoa > Arthropoda > Arachnida > Araneae > Nephilidae > Trichonephila > Trichonephila clavipes. The sequence goes on from BMAU01020060.1 coordinate 86,087, forward strand.
AGAAACCATAAGGAGACGACTGACCGAAGTTGGCTTGAGGAGCCGACGTCCGCTAAGACGCTTACCACTGACCCCACATTATAGGCAGTGTCGACTGGATTTTGCCGACCTCGGGCAACTTGGAGTGTGACAGACTGGAGACGTGTCATCTTCAGTGATGAATCGATTCAGTCTCAGTGCTGATGACCACCGCACACGTGTCTGGAGGCGCACCGGCCAGCGGTCCGATCCGGCATTTATTGTCGAGCGGCATACAGCAATTTCACAAAGGTGTGACAGTGTGGGGAGCAATTTCTTGGGACACACGATCATCTTTAGTGGTCCTTCAAGGCATTTTGACAGCTCGCAGATACGTGGACGATATTTTAACGCCGATTGTGCTACCCATGCTATCAAGTCGCCCAGGTGCCATTTATCAACAGGATAATGCTCGTCCACATACTGCGCGCCTCTCCCAACAATGTCTTCAAAGGATATGACGTCCTACCATGGCCTGCAGGACACCAGATCTTTCGCCAATAGAGCATGTCTGGACGCGCTGGGAAGGCAACTGCAGCCGTCCCGAGATACAGGAGAATTAACTGCGCAGATGCAAAGACTATGGCAGGATCTTCCACAGGGGGTCATAAGTGATCTAATTGAATCGATGCCACGCCGAATTTCGGCTTGTATAGCTGCCAGAGGTGGCTTTACTACTTACTGATTTTTAACCTTTTACAAGCTGTAACCGCTTAATAAAATGATATTTTGTTCTGAATTTTTAATCATTTGTTTATTTTTATATACACTACATGCATACCAAATTTCGTGAATGTAGCTCAATTTCTTCTGGGTGCATATATTTTTTTGCGACAGAGTGTATTTGAATTTTCTTTTGTGAATTGAATTCAGAATTGAATTCTCTTTAAGAAAATATAAATACTTTGCATTTTGTGCAACATAAAATTTTCTGTAAGCATGCAAACTTAAAAAACATAACGAATTAAAAAAGTGTCTACAATTTTGGCCACCACTGTATATATTTCGTCAACAAGCTGTTGACCATGGCATGGGCGTTTATTTGAAACACCGACGTACCGGTCCGCAGCTACGCCGGGCATGCCTTAGACAACTGAGATTGAAAAAATCCCAATTTGGACCAATCGTTATGGGCTTTTATTCCTGTCTTTTGTTGCTTTCGACTTGCAGAAAGAGGCAGCGCTGCAATATCTTTAATGAGTATTTCGGATTAAATTTCTGAATTTTCGGATTCTGAATTTTTGAATATATAATGGCTTGTTTCTCTTCCAATTTAAAACAATTTTTAATACTGATTTTTTACTTGAGTTATAATTATACTATGATTGCGAATTAACACTCCAACCGCACATTAAAATTATAAATACAGAGTGTATGGTCTTAAAGAATCCCCAAGTTATGGCTTCTTATTGCGGAACTACCATTCAGAATGTAATAAACTATTCATTCGTGGATTGAAAAACACTCCGAGATTTTTCGCGTCATTATTCGGCAATCGCAGATGATAAACTTGTTGCACTGACTTAATTAGTAAAGACGTGGACGCCACATCAAAAGGTACAGAGCGTACTTTGGTGAACGGAAAATAAATCAGTCCCGCGTGTACAGCGACGTGTTCGAATAAAATGGAATGTCGTTACTGGCTTGCCTAATAGACTTATCAGGACTCCGACAAAATGAATCACGTATAAGATCAACATGGTCTTCTATCACGAAAACTTAAGAATACTTGTCAGTTTGAGATACCAAAGTTCTTTAAAGTTTTGTCCCATTGAAGGATATATTTTGATGCCGGAGGATCGACATTCCATTCTGTTCGATTACGTCGCTGTGCACGCGTGACTAATTTAAATTCCGTGAATTAAAGAACGCATTACATCTTTTGCTGTGGCGTCCAAATCTTTTCTAATGAAGCCCGTGTAAAAAGTTTAATGCCTGCGATTACCGAATAATGCACGCACGTGCAGCCGATTGGACTAGATAAAAGAATCTTAGAGGGATTTCCAATCGACGGCTGAACAGTTTATCACATTCTAATGAATAGTTCCGTAATAATAAGCCATGACGTTTGGATGTTTTAATCCCGGATACCCTGTATATAAATTCAGTGGAGCATATGTGCCATTAAAGACTTACCGTATACACGGACTGATAAAAGTTAAATATATCGAGAATCAAACTCCTTACGTTGGCGTAACAAGAAAGCTTGGAGTAAAGTTAGCCTTATTACTTGACCATGGTTCAGATTACTAGGAACGTCGTCAATACCCTCATGTGGCTTCTAAATGCGATTATAAATCGAAGTGAAGTGAACGTTATGTTAATAATTGTGTTATTTTTTCTCAGATTTTTTATGTAAATATTTTAAATTCATTTTATTTTGTTCGGAAGTTACAAACAGTTTCTTGGTTGTACTGTAATATTTCACCTTATAGTGTCAGAATTCCAAGGTTAACTAAATATAGGAAACTTAGTATCCTATTCTCAAAATTATAAAAACTTTTGATTGAATTTATTTATTATGAGTATAAAACATAAAAGAAATGTAGAGAAATTCAAGAATTAAATTGATTAAACTATATTAAATTTATAATGATTACTTTATATCAAAACAATGCTTTTTCCCTTGAAAACCAACTAATCGATTAAATCTGAAATAAAACAAAGTTACATGGAATGTGTTTTTATTTATTTTTAACATCCTTTGCACGCCATTGATATATCTATATAAATACGGACAAAAGAGAATTGATTTCATATTTCTCTAAAATCACTTTTAAGATATTTTATGTTTCAAGCTCTTATGACATGCAAGTTATTTAAGTTTCAAAATTAACACTTTTAAAAAATAGCAGCAGTATAGAGTGAAAGGGAGTATAAAAGCGAATACACACAATTTCTAACTGAGTTTTGCTAAATTATTCGTAATCTTAAGTTAAAATTGTGTGGAAATTCTTTTAATAATATATACTTTAAAAATAGTGACATAATGTGATGTAAGTTAAGCAGTATGAGTAAAACACTGAACGAATTCATATTTTTTATTTTAATAGACTCATATGAATGAAAGGAAATATAATTTAAAGTTACATATTAACAAAGTTTTCAAGTCTCGATTATTTATTTAAATTTAAACCAAATGCATAAATGCTGTCCATACGATATCATGGCTAGTGATGCTGACTGTGGTACCGTAGGGCCTGGGTTTGATTCCCGGAGAAGACATATGTGTTTGTAAATGTATAGTACCTTTGCGGCATGGCGATACTCTAAATACCCGTCGGGCCGCATGTCCTCTTGTGAAGTTTGTGGCAGGGTAAAAGAAGTGGAAGAACTCTGTCCACCCCCAGGGGCTCTCCCTTAAAATTGGGGTTTAACCAAGTCAATTCGCAGTTTCGCCTCAATGATTCTCAAAGGTACGGCTAACGAAAGGCGTACTACTAGCCCCTTACCACAATAGATTTCGTGGGATTCGTTCTCATGCTACTACTTATCAGGTGGCATAAGTAACAACCACAGTACATAAAAAGATTTCGAGTAAAATGTAATCCAAAGAAATGTCCTCAAATATTCATCTGTTATATTCATAAATGTTATAAATGTTTAATATGAATAAATGTACCTTAATGATAAATATGTTTCTTAAAGAAAACAAGTAATATAAAAAAATTGTAAGTCAATTTCTACTTTGAATGGATGAATAGAAAGTATTTTATAATGATTAGAAATTTGAATTGCATAGAACTTGAAATAGTAGATAATAAATAAGAAAAGAGTGAACTAAGAGTAGGAATTGAAAAAAGCATGATTTGTGTGCATTGTTGTAACAATGCACACCCGATTTGTCTAGTTTGGCTAAGAAACAGGTTTTCGATGCCAACTTTTGTCTTTAACAGTTACATTGTTACAACAATTTAGATGAATCTAAGTTGGCGTCAAAAACCGGCAATTAATTAAATTAAATTTAATTCATGAATTAATATTTGAAAAAAACTGTATTAGCATCTAGTGTCATCCACTACAAGCTTAAAAAATTTATTTGAACTTGATTGGATGAATAGAAAGTATTTTATTAATGATTGAAAATTTGAACAAGATAAATATAGAAATATATAGAGAGATAGTGAACTTTTTTAGTAGGAAATGAAAAAGGCAAATATAATGTTCATAATAAGCGATTTTATTTTGAAATATCACTACAAGTGCTCATTAAAAATGTTGAATAAGTTACGCAAATGTTTCTTAAAACAAAATATTCTTATTCAATGTTCAGTCTTCACTTGAACATGATTGCATTGAACTTTAAGCAGACACACTGAGTAGTCTATTACTTATACTAGATGGAAATGCTCTTCTTTCAGTAAATACAAAAAATTATCTTCATCACTAATAAAAGTATAATATTTGTAATTATACGAGAAGAGAAAATATTTTTGCTATAAATCATACGTTTTCCTTTTAGATTTTTGAAGACGACGTGGTAGCACTACTTATATTAGCTACCAAAGGAGCAAAATTTTTCATGGCATATATTAGAGGCTTCATTTACATTAAAAAAAATGTCACCTGATCATAATCAAGTCATTCAGACTGTTCTAGAAACTCACTATTTCAACATTAAATGCAACAGAAAACGACATGTAGTATCAGACTTTTAGGAAGAGAATACATCTCTTGACTCTTGAAACATTTTTCAAATAAAAAAAATGTTGGAATCTTTGAAATACATTAATTTAAAAAAATAATTAAAAACCATACAATAATTTTAGCATTAGATACTAGTAACTTAATTTACATGTTTAAAGGTAATCTTTTTTATTTACCAATCACAAATCAATCTACTAGATTAAAATGGCCTTTTAAGAGATTACCTATCAGAATCACATAGTTAACAATAAATCCGCTTAGAATAGGATTTAAGTTGAGTGCAAAATGTCATTGATTTGAATAGATTCGAATTGAAATAATCCCACGTAACCTTAAGTGCAAGTTAATGCAAATAGCGACCTAGATTTTCTACCTCTTAGCAGTCCGAGTGGAATCAGGATTGTTTTAAAGAGCCTACGCGAGAGACGATTGAAATAGATCACTCAAGTTTGTTTAATGTTAAAGACCATCGCATTTTTAAAAATAAGGCATAAAACTCAAAGATAAATTAAAGAGATCTATTGATTTATATTAAATTCAACATTTAAAACACTTATAACAGGGTAGATTGAAAAAAATTTTGGGAATTTCAAAATCTCTCTCTACCTTTGCGGGAAACATGCCATCTGGTATACATATGAAAGGAACAGTAAAATTTAAAAAATAAACATTTATATGTAGCACTGCCACTAGGGGAAGGAATTTTAAATATGTGAGATTCTTATGGTAAGAAATAAAATTATTTTTTAATAATGATTAGGGGAGGGGATACTCGCCCTGAAACCCCTCTAACGACGGAGCAACTCCTATTGTAGAAATTATACAACTGTCCATACTCATTGCTCAAAATATAAACCTGTAATTTACGTGTATTATGTAGTTCTATTTTTCTTCAATATATTGTAAGCAGGAAAAAAGTTAATTTGAAGTCTTCATCTCCACATTTTAATATGTACTTTAATTTAGTGCTTCTTCAAAAACAATGTTCCTGACTACCCTTTCCCCTAAACCAGATTTCTTCAAACTGTGTTCCACGGAGATCTGGGGTTCCACAAGTCACAATAAAAAAATCGAAAAGAAAATTATAAATGTGTGGGAAAATTGATTTCTTTTTTCATTAAAGTATGTATAACTGCGTGTATTTCAAGCTCATCCCAGTCATTAAAACTGAAAAAACTTTTATTATAATATAGTAATATTTAAACGTTTTTTCTATAAGTACTACCAATTATACTATGGATGTTTTGTTGTTTACTATGCCAGTTTCCAGGAAAATGCTTTTATACTCGTTCGTAAAATGTTTTACAAAACTAAATAGATTTGTAATGAAAACCGCACTTTTTCATTTATGAAAAAAAAAAAAAAAAAACGTATAATGAAAGAGAGGGAACAGTTTACCTACAAATCAACAGATTCAATGTTAGAATATAAATTTAAGCTTGAACAGTGTCTAATTTTCAGGCTGCAAATTCTTACAAAATGCAAAAGATTTCCCCCATAGCTATAACATTTTAATATTATTCTCAGTACAATGTATTTAAACGAAAAATATTTTTTAAAGTAAATGGTTACAAATACGCCATATAAAAACAAACTAAGCCCAGAACATAAAAAAGCGATTGTAGATAACTTCATTAGATCTAGACTTTGACAGTTTGTGTAAACAATGAAAGCACGAATGAAGCACAGTTACGAAATATCATGTATAAGATAATTACACTTGGATCACAAATTATTATTATAAACGAGTAAATTACATTAAAATTGTTCACATTAAGTTTTTCTAATAATAAATACAATATTTTTCGATTGCTTTTACATAAAGTGCCTATAACATGTTTAAACTACTATAAATATTATTTTAAGGTATATTCTTTTAAGTGTGTGTGTGTGGAATGGGATTCCATGGAAACACGTTATAGTTCTAAGGGTTCCGTGAATCTCAAACGTTTTAAGACTACTGCTCTAAACTGTTAATTTTTTATCTTCAAGTAGGTGATTGTACTGAAAGTTGAGCCTTTTTGCCAATTTGTAACCATAATATTGAATAGGACTTACTGGCATTTTATCATTTGTGACGGGATTTTACGCGACTTTCAACAACTAATCCTCTTGGGGAATCTTTGGGCTAGCATTTGTGTATATTTCACAGCCATCCCTTTCAAGAAGAAACCCTGAGATGTAAATTAGTTAATGAATTTAAAGTTAGAGTTTAATAATCGTAGGTCATCAGGAGTGGAACAACTGAACGCAGTGTTACTATGGTAAGAATTAGAATTACGCATCTTGACTAGAGGACGGATTTAGGCTACTAGACTAAATTAGTGAATCCAGAATTATTAGGATGGGATTGATTAAAGCTATATTAAGATGATTTCGTACGCTTATTCACGTAAGGTAGTTGCTTTCTCTATATCACTCCAATGGTTCCTTTTTATAGATTACTTGTTCTGGAATATTATAATTGATAATAATTAGATTTATATCATGTATAGTCTAGGTCATTCCTCATTTCCTCCTACAGCTTAAGGAAGAAAATATGACGAGAAAGCTACTTCAGGGGTAAGATCATTACACATTGTTCTCAAACTTGTTTCCTGCGTTAGAAAAAAAGCTATGTTTAGATGGAGCATGAAAGAAGATTTAACGGAGTCGTCGTATGCATATCTGAACTGTGAGAAAAGCAGGAAATTGAAAGAAAAGAAGAGTAAAAAGGCAGTAAATGGTGGTTTTAAAAATAGTTTATCAAAATGTGTGTTTCAGTTTTAATTAATTATAATTTATGAATAAAATTAATTTTTGATTAGATGACAGACTGGTTTACGCGATTTAAAAAAACGTCAACTTGTTCTGAGTAGCAATTCCTCCAGAAGATGTATAGCAAGAACACGAATTTAAAGATGGCGAAAAAGTGAAATGATAAAAAAAGAGTATTTATAATCTTTCAGAACTGAAAATCGTTACAAAATGAAAATACTCTTTAAGATCATTCATGAAAAATATAAAAAAAATTAGTCTAAAGAGCAGAATCAACCACTGGTGGACGCGATTGATTTATTGTACTTTTACCGAGATTGATAACCGAAACAATTTTGGTGCAGTTAAGGAGAGATAAATATACATTTCTTACATCTCTTATGAAAAAAAAGACATACATAGTGAGAAAAACAAGTATTTTAGTACATTTTTATGTTTATCGCAATGAGAGAACACAAACTGAGTAGTTACAAGAATAAAACATCAGGTACACTTTTAATAGCTTCTCTCTCTCTCTTCAGGTTTTAACTTTTAAAAATTGTCTACTCAAAGTAGAGTGCAAGATAAAGTGGAATTCCGAAAAAAAAAGCCTGAATCGGAATGATTTGAAAAGAGTGGATGTTACGTACATTTTGTACTACTTACTTCCCAGCACTCACTCATCAATAATCATTACTTTGAGTTGCTTATATTGCAAAAATATAATTTCATTTTGTGTTTAATATCATCTAGCCCAAATTAAATCTTTTTCCATTCTTCGAAACTTCAACCCCTTTATGGCAATATTAAATTTTGAAATTATTCATTTAAATACTTTTCTCTTAATCTTTATACTGTAGAATTTTTCCCCATTTAACTGTAATTTCCCCATTTCCCCACTCGAAAGTACAACCTTTACAAAAATTCAAATTTTTAATTGTATAATGGGGCTCTATTGAGAGCCTTGATGTATTACTTTTTTTGTTTTGTTTCTGGTTACTGTGTTGATTTATTGACCCAATAAAATTTTTTCAAATAGGAAATAATCTTATAATTTTTAGTACTAAATAGAGTTGAAGGCATATTTTCTCTTTTAATGTATTGAAATATAATTTCAAATTAATAATTAAAATGATTACTTCTATAAATCTGATAAGTGATTTCCGTTTCTCATCATTATTTTTATAAAGAAGAAAAAACAAATGATCCATTAATAACGAAGAAAATAGGCACGCTTTTTTTAATGGGCAAGTCATAATTAATTGAACAATGTCTTATGAAGAAATTATGAAATTTCTCTTGAATAACTTTTTGTTTCTGATGATAAATGCTCCTTTTTGAACCCCCCCTGTATACATACATTTTTAGATTTAAAAATTTCTTGCATCTAAGTAATTACTGTTTTTTTACTCTAGTATTATATGGTTTCATACTTTTAGAAATTATATAAATTAAAAAAACACTTAATGCCTTATATTTTATTCCCCTATTTTTACCTAGTAATACATACAAATGCATTTTGAAACAAAGTTTAACTGAACAATTTTAATTCTAAGAATTTGCTAATGTATTGCTGCGGTCATGACCTATACTGTCCTGCATATTGCTGGCTATAAGTTACGGTTGCAGCAATTAATATTCAATTAAGGAATTTATGTATAAAAATTAATTTTACAAACATCTAAATTAATATGGTATATATATATATGTCAGTTTTGGAAAGTTTAGCTTTAAAATTAAGTAAATAATAAATGAAAATAGAGCGAACTCTTTACCATCGCGTAAGGATTTGTGGTTAAATAAGCCTATTTAAAGGTGGAGTGAGCGCTGACGAATGAGAAGGCATACTCGAAAAGGCTTACCTGATGAATCCTCGCCGAGATGTTATCTTTTGTACCACCCGGTTGCACGGGTCGCCATGTTGGATTTTATGTGATTGAAGCGAAATAAAGACGTTCTTATTGAGATGATGCCCTCCTCATTTTACCAGCAGGCCTGGGGCCTGTCAAGAGTCGACAGGATTACTTAAAGAACAACAAAAGATGCCACGAAACCAAAAGAATGAGCTTCAAAAGTTTCTTTTTTCGAACGAGCGACTGCATTGAAAACGATACTACCGTGGAGGACAACTGTTTCCGGCAGGAGTCACCAGTCAACACTTTGACTAATTTCTTCTTTCCTGAATTTGACACGAAGACGTTTAGCAGTTTTAAAAGTTTTCTTGACTGTTTTGATCAACAATGTTCGGAATTTTAAAAAGACGAACAATGGAAGAAGCAAAATATTGCTAGATGTCTCACGGGAGTTTATCTTAATTTTTTTTTATTACGAGAACCAACTATTTGAAAAATCTTACCAAAAAAGCAAAGAATTATTAATGACGGTGTTCGATGCGATTAGACAAGAGGATATTCAAAAATTTCACAACCTAAAGTTAAACAACACTAAAGAATTAATTTCCATTTTTACGGAAAAACTTTCGTTAGGGAAGAAACTAAATTATGATGACAGTTCCATTATGGAACATATGACATTATCCAGTCCCATTGAGCTTCAAAGATTCTTAGTTATTAAAAATATTTCGACACCCTGTGAAAGGATTTCGACAATGAGGCAATTGGTTGCAGTAACATCGGACAGCGCAGACCGAAATGCGGAGAAGACTGGAAGTTATACCCGATGGAATAACCAAGCAGACGGTAGTGTAAATAGAGGAACCGATCTACTGCACCGATTCCAATCAAGATGATATCATGGACAGCAACATCATCACATGGTGCGATTCAATGGAAGGCAACAGTTCAACAGTCAACCTAGGCAGTTTGTACAACAGAAACGACATAATTTTCGACCGCCCAGAAATGACGAAAATATGCAGAGGCAAGGATGACAACTAATAATTGATTCAACGGTATGTTCCAAGCACTTTTGTACTCTAATTGACACAGGAAGCAATGTGTCATTAATTCCAATAAATTTATCTAAACAATTAAAATATATTAAAACTTTAAAAAATAGTAATGTAAAAATATATTAAACTTGTGGGACTATTCATCCCAAAAGTATAATTAAAGTTTATATGAATATTGGAAGTATATCTAAGCAAATAGATTTGCTTATAATTGATACTAATTTGCCTTATATTATTTTAGGACTTGAATATTTACATTTATTTAAGCTTGACATTAGTATTCATGAAATGTGTGTTTTTCAATTTGGTAAAAATTTAAGTAATGTTAAATTTATAAATAAGTGTGTCGGTGAGTGGAGAACATATCATGGGACAAATTGTAAAACTCTTAATATTGATCAAATTATGAACTTTTCTAATGCTAATAATGAAAATAATAGTAACGTTAAAGATAATAAAGGTTTAAATCAAGTACCAGACAGCCCTGAAGCTGATCTGAAAAGATTGTTTAACCCAGCCATGGTTGCTGAGGACACAGTACCAAAACAAACTAGTGAGCAATGGAAAGATTTAACACAACTCCTTGACAAATTTCAAAGCATATTTTCATAAAATAAGTATGATGTAGGTTGTATCAATTTAGAACCACAAAGAATTCATTTAATCTCAAACATTCCTATAAGTTTACACCCTTATAGAAACAGTCAACAAGAATATAAAGAAATACAAACAGAGATAGAAGAATTGTTAAAATCAGGTTTTATTAGACCCTCCCATAGCCCATATGCTGCCCCTGTAACTTTAGCATACAAAAAGGAAGAAGGAAAAAGATCATGATTATGTATCGATTATAGAAAAAACTAAATGAAATTACACGAAAAGATTCCACCCCTGTACCTCTAATAGACTTTGTAATTGATAATTTAACTCATGCTAAATTTTTTTCTACACTCGATTTAACAAGCGGATATTGGCACAATAAAATTCATGAAAAAGATTAAGAGAAACTGGCTTTCACAACTAATTTGGTACTCTATGAATGGTTAAGACTTTCATTTGGCTGGAAAAATTCCCCAGCTGTTTTTCAAAGAACTATAAGACAAACTTTACAAAAATATCAGTTAACTTTTGTTTTAAATTATTTTGATGATATTATAATTTTCTTACAATCTTGGAAAGATCATTTAACTCATTTAGATACAATATTTCAAATTTGTAAAAAAGAAGACATTAAATTTAAAAAATCAAAATGTCAATTTGCACAGAAAAAAATAAAATTTTTAGGATATAACGCAAGGCCATTATTCTCCAAGTAATCCAAATATTGAAACAATAAGAAAATTAGCACTCCAAAGATTTCTTGGTTCCATCAATATTTATCAAAAATCTATTAAAGATTATGCAAAACTTTAAAGTACCATTAAAGAAATTACTTAAAAAAGGTGCAGATTGGAATTGGTCCCATGAATGTCAAAAAGCTTATCAAAAGTTAAAGAATTGTTTAATCTCAAAACCTATACTTAAATTATACAACTCACAATATCCATGTCATGTGTTTTGTGACGCAAGCCAGGATTCAATAGGCGTAGTCTTAAAACAACAATACCCAGATGGAACACTTTACCCCATAGCGTATCACTAGAGACAATTACTTAAATATGAAAAAAATTATACAATTTCAGAAAAAGAGTGTTTCGCAATTATAGATGCCTCAGACAAATTTCACTGTTACCTACATGGATCCAAATTCACAAAACATACTGATCATGCTGCTTTACAATGGCTTAAAAGAGTAAGACATTTAACTGGACGCTTATTTCGGTGGAGTTTAAAGCTTTCTCAGTATGAATATTCCATAGTTTATATAAAAGGTAAATTAAATGTTGAAGCAGACATGTTGTCGAGTGAGTGAGTGAGTGAATATGAGATTTAATGGTGCAAGAGCCAAATTTGGCCATACTGAGCCAAACATTTGTTAAAATATTAAAATATTTGATAAAATGTGTTAAATTATTGACAGTACAGTTTTTTAAAAAGTTAAAATTTGAAATCACGTATAAAAACTGGTTTTCAAGCAATAAAAACAAGCAAGTCAGACAAGTTCTAAAAATAAAAGCATTAAAAAAAGACTAGTGAAAAATTAAATTGTAAAAAAGTTGAAGCATTTCATGTTAATAAAAATTAGCTCCTACTTTTTCTGAAACGCATTGGAGTTAACGCGCGCAAATATCCTTTAGGATAACTTATAGGACTTTCTTTAAGTGCGAATTTAAACGTAGGATCTGGCTCAAGTTCCTCTTCCTCCACGTCATAAGTTATCTCTTTCTCATCTGTTACATATTCTGTAGGTGCTGATTTTCTAGGTCTATGTGGAGCCATTTTTATTTCAATTTCTGGTTTTTGCACTTTTGGGCGCTTTCTTCTATTTCTTGAATTTCGTTTTACACACTGTGGGATTTCAGGTGCATTAGAATGCTCACTATTGGATGTAGTAGGGACAGACTGGTAAGGGAACTAATGATTGAGTTTCAGTTGAAAGTGCAGCAAATTTATTAAGAGTTGTAAGAGAACGGGTTTCAGTTTCTAAAGATGAAACATAATATTCAGGTTATTGCCAGGGGAAGTAGTTGTAGCAGTAATAGGACTGGGTATTTTTAAACAAGACTTACTTTGTATTGGTGGTATTATTGCAGATGGGGAAGGAGGTAGATTTTCTTGAGTAGATGAACATGACGTGGAGACTGTAGACACTGAAGATGAGGTATTAGGCATTGGAATTTCAGAAGATAAAGGTTTCAGGTATTGCAAAGGTGGACAGATTATGTTTGTTATATTTGGATCTGTTTGGGTAGTTGTGGATATAGATGACGGCTTAGTATTCTGAGCATACGTTTGGGTTAACTGAGGAACTATAAATTTGCGTGCTTCAAAATAAGATACATTTTTATTGGTTTTAATTTCTTGGATCTGCGTTTCTAATTTCCATTTTTGGCATAATTTTGAGTCTGATAGATGAGACTGCGTACAATTAATACATTTCGGCTCTAGAGTACAGTCCGTGGAAGAATGTCCAACGGATGCATATCTGGAGCATGTTAATTGCCCGCGGCAGGAGGTTTGGGAGTGACCAAACCTCTGGCACTTAAAACAGCGCAGAGGATTTGGTATGTATGGGCGTATTTTACAGTTGAGGTACCCGGTTTTTATTGTTGTGGGTAAATTTGGGCTATTGAAAGTTAAAATTAAATGTTTTGTTGGAATAGGTGTTAAGTCTTTTTTTAATAGTGATTCTTCTGACCTGAATAACACCCTGTTTGGAGAATCCCTCAAGGACTTCCGGTTCAGGAGTGGTCAACAAGTCAGGTTCAGAAATAACACCACGACAGGAATTCAGGGTTTTGTGCGGAATTTTTGATACTGGTTAATTAAGAAATGATTTCGCGAGAAGAAAGGACTTTGTTTGTAATGCTGACGTAGTTTCAATTAGCACATCCCCGGATCTCAAACGTTTCACTGACTTCGGTTCACCACCTATTCCGATAAGGGCTTTATGAATAGCAAATGGCAATTTGTTGACATCGTATTGTTTGTTAAAGAAATAAGTAGGTATCTTGAATTTTTTGAAATATCATCGACGTTGAGAGTGGGTAATACGAGGCGTTTACCCGGGCACAGCAGCATTGGATACATAAATAAGCGTAAGACTTCATCCTGGCGTGCCTCCACCCACCGTGGAGTCCAACAAGGGAGGCAGTGTGCCGGTCATCCGGCAAAACCAGCACGGCGCTTACCTGAAGTACACCCAGAATATAGTGCTACAGCATCAGGGCGAAGATCCAACGGGTAAACCCGACACCCCTTATCTGCAGCACTAACCCTACAGCAGTGTCTCTTCGGGGATACCGAAGAGAGATACCACCAGCCGATTGACAGGAACGGGCTTACTCCTGCCACCCGTCTATAGCGAAGCGTGGGCCGAAGGTATTCCCAGGATACCATTTTCCTCCTTACGGGACGGCGCACACAGCAAATTAAGATATAATGTTGATGTTGTGTTTATTTTGGTAAATTTCTGTGTTATAGTCATGTAATCTTTTCTTTTTTTGGAGCTCCTAAATTAATTTTATTTACTCCATATATGTCCTTTTTGTGTATTTACTTTACCATTATTCCTAAATTAATTTCGTTGTTATTTACTCTATACCTATTCTTTCTATGCATTTATTTACTCATTATTGTAACATTAAATACCATATTGAAGTACTTGTAACTTTTTGACATCACTTTATCAACATTGTTTACTATTGATACACATTTAGTGAGAATTTCACTTGATCTTATGTTATGTTGTTTAACACTACTATATTTTTGAATGTCTAATGTGAATTATCTTTATCTTATGTTGTTTTTTCTTAACCTCATTATTATTATAGTCATAGTGAAAGTATTAGATGTGTGATATTTTTCAGAAAACAATTCTATGTAACACAATGCTGTGTACCAAATTTTTTATATTTTGTTATTCAATATTACTATTTTTTTACATGTCAGGATTCACCAGCTCACTCTTTTACACATTTATTATATCTTCGAGATTTTTATTTCATTTGGGGAATTTGATATATCATTGAGATATTATTTTTTATGCCCTGGGGACTTGTCAGACAGGATAGGTTTCAGCGGAGGGGGGGGGAATTGTCAGGTTTGAAAAGTTTAGCTTTATAATTAAGTAAGTAATAAATGAAAAATAAAGCGAACTCTTTACCATCGCGTAAGGATTTGTGGGTAAATAAGCCTATTTAAATGTGGAGTGAGTGCTGACGAATAAGAACGCATACTCGAAAAGGCTTAGCTGGAGACTCCTCGCCGATATGTTGTCTTTTGTACCGCCCGGTTGCGCGCCAAAGGGCCGCCATGTTGGATTTTATGTGATTGAATCGAAATAAAGACGTTCTTATTGAGATGATGCCCTCCTTATTTTACCAGCAGGCCTGGGGCCTTTCATATATATATATATATATATATATATATATATATATATATATATAAATAAAAGAAATATGTAAATAAAGAAATATATATATATCAAAAACCAGAAATAATAGATACAGAACATAACAAGAAATAGCGTAATAAAAATATAAAAGCTGAACATGAAGAACAAAATTATAGAGAAATAAAAAAACTACAAAAAAGAACCTAGCGAGTCAGAAAGCAATTTCGGACTTAGGACCGAATATGTGGGGTTAAACTAGTTTGAAGGCGCCAACCTTCCCCCTTTGCAACTCGGTAGGAAAACCAAATAAAGTAAAATAAACAAAACTTCAGAGTATGGATAACTCAGAGAGCATGATAAAACCACTCACTACTATTATGTAACAAACTCTCCCAAACTCTTAATGCAGAAAAATCACAAAATAATTACGTAAGAAAAGTAGAAAAATGCTAAAACAATTACATAAGAAAAGTATCTTTCAAAAATAATTTAATAAAATTTCTTTACTCACAAAGCTTTTACGAAGAGAATCAAGCGTCTTGCCATTAATGAAAATCAATTATTCACCAAGTTAAAAAATTCGAAAATACATAAACACATCTTTTGAGCTGACTTTTAAACCAGCCAGCAAAGACAGGTACAAAATGACGACAATCAAATATGGTGAAATTTGAATTAGTTGATTGTCAAAAATGTAAATTTGCTAGGCTCTAAATTGGTTGGTTGTCAACAATGTGTTAGATGTTCAAGATGTGTGTGGAAAAAATGTAAACTGTGATATGAGTGTTATGATATAATCTTCATAGCAAGACCACTAACATGATGACTTTGAAATCCTATTGTTGTGTGGTGGTTTTGGAATTAGAAGTAGCAAGACGGTTAATGTATTTGTGATGAATATAAGTTCTTAAGAAATTAAAAGGGTATTCATGATCTAAACAACATTGAAATTTTTTTTTATATTATTGTATTTATCTATTTTGTGGGTAGAATTCAAAATGATATTTCTGTAAATTGATATATGTAAATTACTATTCCATACGAGAATTTTAATTATATGGAACTTAAACGAATCTCTTTTGTCAAAAATGTTACTGACTACATTATTGTTCATAAGATGCAAGTCTAAATCCAAGAATTACACCATATTAGAGTTGAAGTTAGTTTTAAGGAACTTGAGATAATCAGGGTAGAACGTAATATCTGGTTTGTATTCACTATTTTTACCAAAAATTATTATATCAACTATATAACGATAAATTAAATAAGAATCATTTAGAACATGATCTATTTCAAAAAAATGTAAATATAGGTTCGCTAAACAATTACTAGCTGAACCTCCCTGAGGTAATCCTTTGATCTGTTTATAAAGATTCTGATCAAATGCAATGAAATTTTCTTTTAATACGAGGTTAACAAGAATATCAAATTTTTCTTTTTTCATTGAAGTATATAATTCATATTTATCATAAATTAACTGTAGAACCTTAATCATATCGTCAATATCTATAGAATTAAAAAGGTCCTTGAAATCAAAACCATGCATAGAAAAAATTAACATATCCTTATTAACTCTAGCAATCTCTAAGCTATTTTTAATTATTGCCGTGTTTTGTAAATTATCAATTAGATTTTGAAGAAGAGATTGTAAGATCTTCCCAGACCTCGTGATATATGTATTGTATCCATTAGTGATACTACGGAATTTTATAGGGCTTTTATGAAATTTTGGTGTTAAAAAATACTTGGATATTTAATATTATTTAGATGAATATTCAGTCTTTTGTTCAAAGCTAAAAGACGATTATCATCTTTTCTATTATTGTGAATTGATTTTTGAAATGAATTATTATTTAAAATGTGGTTACTTAATATTTTACTGTAATAATATTTACAAATTATGGCATAATTAGCAGAGACCTTATCAACATATGTAATCACGAAGTCATTTTGGATATTTACTATTGATGATTTAAGATCTTTATACATAATTTCATTTCAACAGTGAAATCGAATTCCCGAATTTCTGTTGCTACATAAGATCTAAATTGATTGAATGCTTCAATCGGCATTCCCTATTTAATTGACATTTTAAGATAGAATTTATCTAAATCTTTTATGATTTGTTTCATAACGTTAGATTTATTTTTTTGTGATCATTAGTCTAAAACCGGTACCTTTTTCTATAAAATTTCTTAACAAATCATCTTTCACAATGCTAAGGTCTCCTGTGACAACGTGCTGATGATAATCATCAATATAGTCTCGATATAGATTGCATTTAAATGATTCTGAACTTAGGAGCTCCGAGATTTGATTATAATTAAATATAAATCTACCAAATTTCTTGTTGTATTTGAAAGCCTTTTTAATAATAATATTTTTAATAGGAAAAAAGGATTGATATTTTTGAAATATACTTGAAAAATTAATTTTGTTAAACGATTTATTCATAAATAATAATGTACAATATTCTGTAGAGTAATTTTCACTTGCATCTAATTTAATATTCATTTTTTGTACTTAATAGTTATTAAGGTCTCGAATCATATGCATACCATGAGAATCTTGAAATTTATATCTGCTTAAAATATCTGTCATAATTTTAATTTCAGTTTTATTCATGCCAAACATAAACGATTTAATTAAGTCTGTGTTGTAGTTATCATCAAATTTAACAGCTAATTCTAACATAGAATTCTTGAGGGTTGACATGTCTCTAGTAACTCTTTTTCTGCGTTTAGCTTTTGAATTTCTCGCTAAACGAATATTATTACTATTACCAATAAATTTATCAAAATTCGGAATATATAATGAATCCTCTAAATGAATCTATAAAAAAGTTTTCGAACCATAATCTTTGTTTAATATTTGGCACTATTCTAAGTATATATACAGTTATTTTATTGAATCCATGTTTATGAAAGTGTCCTATCTCAATCTTAGCCTGGTTTTTGTTGCAATCAAATTTCCTTGTATCAGACCTATGTTGATTTAATCTAATATTGATAGTGTTTGAAGTCTGACCTATGTAAGCGAATTTACATATGTTGCATGTCATTTTGTAAACACAGTTAAAAGTCTTACAAAATATATAACCTGCATCCATATCCAACTGTTCCCCACTCATGATGCCACACGCCTTGCATCTTTTATCAGTGCAAGATCTAAATTTTAGTTTTAAGCATGAATATCTCTAAAAAACCTAGTTTCTAATATGTTACTAAAACCCTTATCTCTTTGATTTTTATCTATACAATCGAAAACATGAATATTTCGTTTTGCTGTACGAGATAAATTCTTATATTTAGAGTTCCAAAAATTCGAGTTTTAAAAATTCTAACACGACAATGTTTAGATACAGAAGGGAAAGCAAAGAAATTCTGATTATCAAAACAATTCACACATTTTTTGTATTTTTTTAAAAAAATATAGTTTTTTTTATATGCCAACTCAGAACCTTTGTGCCCATTTCCACAACTATCTAAAGCCATATCTAAATATATACAAAATCTCTATATAATGGCTCATAAAATGGTAAATGGATGACGATGGTACAGATACCATTATACTGTACCACCGAGCAATGTCATACCCTGGTATAACAAATTGCCAGTCGCATAAAACTTGTTATTTTTCAAATTCATAGTTATTTAAAAGATAAAGGTACATTGAAAAGACCCAAATGAAATATCATTAACAAAAATTTTTTCAATCATATTAATATAAAGTGAAACAATGAGCAATAACTCCAAAAAATCTAATCCACTCATAGATAACATATCCACGATTACTTTATAGGCACAAAATCAGAAGTTGGCATAATATTTTTATATAAACAAAAGAAAAACACACAAGGAAAAAGAACAAAGCCAAATTAAACTTAATAAAAGAAAAACATTCATAGACAAGATTTTGAATCTAATGGCGATTTCAAAATTCGCTATAAGCAAACATACTCTATATTGACTACATCCATAACTGAACAATCTCATTAGGAAATAGATTTATACATAGATAGGCGCAAAGCAGCCAAATGAATGCATAAAATATATATAAAAGAAATATGTATTATTTATCAAAAACAAGAAATAATAGATGAAGAACATAACAAGAAATAGCGCAATAAAAATATGAAAGCTGAACATGAAGAACAAAATTATAGAGAAATAAAAAAACCTACAAAAAAGAAGAACCTAGCGAGTCAGAAAGCAATTTCGGACTTAGGACCGAAAAAGTGGGGTTAAACTAGTTTGAAGGCGCCAACCTTCCCTCTTTGCAACTTGGTAGGAAAACCAAATAAAGTAAAATAAACAAAACTTCAGAGTATGGATAACTCAGAGAGCATGATAAAACCACTCACTGCTATTATGTAACAAACTCTCCCAAACTCTTAATGCAGAAAAATCACAAAATAATTACGTAAGAAAAGTAGAAAAATGCTAAAACAATTACATAAGAAAAGTATCTTTCAAAAAATAATTTAATAAAATTTCCTTACTCACAAAGCTTTTACGAAGAGAATCAAGCGTCTTGCCATTATATATATATATATATATATATATATTGTGATATATTTTGATAAATATATAGGAGATACTTCTTTTAATTCAGGCTAAATTAACCATATCATACTAATAATGACTTTTTTGAAAGTTTGTTAATCTAAGACAGATAGATAAGATTTCGGTCAAAAGAATTTTCAATATACATACATATATATATGTATATTATCAGGAACAAATGACTTAATTACAAAATTTAATAATTCACAGATGAATAAACAAAAAATGATAATTAAGATGTCTTTATAAAGATACAATACGAAATTTTTTCGTACGTCCCGTTTCTTGACATAAAGTAAAATTTGTTTTCACAAGTGTGCAATGTGACTTCTTTTCGTCCCCCGTATAACATCATTGCGTTATTCCATTTCTTGCCAAACGCGTTGTAATGTTTCAGTGTTAATTGTTTGTACAGCATCACAAATGCGTTGTTTTAAATTCGGGCAAAGCTTCAGGCAACGGTGGCACTGACACCAGATTTTTCTTATAGTTCCAAAGGAAAAAGTCGCTAGGGGTAAAGTCAGGTGACCTAGAAGGATGGCTATGTAGGATCAAACAATTCGCTACTGTGCGACCAATCGAATGGTGTGGTAGCTCTCTGTTGAGAAATTTATGAACCTTCAAATTTAACTGGATCGGTGAAAAATGAATTTTGTCATAGTATTTTCCTTCAACTGTGGAAAAAGCCAAATTTCTAACATATCTAGGTAAGTAATATCAGTCACTGTTTTTTCAGCAAAAAAAGAATGGTGCATAAACTTTAGATGAAGAAATTGCACAAAAAATGTTCACATTTGGAGAATCCCTTACGTGTTCAATGCGGGCATAGGGATTTTCCATTCCCTAAATTCCGGCGCGTTATGGCGGTTTACTTTGCCACTATATATATAAAATAAAAGATGGCTTCATCACTAAATATGAGTTGAATGAAAAAGAAAACATCGTTTTGCATAGCTTGATCCATGTAAAGGCAGTAATTTAGACGTTTCTCGTTACTATGGTTCAAAGCTTTCACGGTTTTCAATTTGTACGGTTTAAAATGCAATTTTTTCTCAACACAGTCCAGACGGTAGACTGAGATAACACACGTTTAGGACTAGCACGAAACGTCGATTTCCTTGGACTGCGTATAAACCATTCAACATTCTCTGGCGAACAACTTGGTCGCCCTGGACCTTTGCCTTTACACAGGCATTCTTGTTACCTGGAACTGTTTAAACAATCTTCTTATATTCTTAGATGTTGGTGCATTTCTATTGTACTTTCTCTGAAATTCACGCTAAACCGTGATTACTGACATACTTTTTGTAAGTGAGAGCACACAAATCGCCTTCTCCCGTTGCGACGTCATTTATATTTCTGTTCACAATTTCAAAAACATCTTGATTGAATGATTTCTCCTACCTATTGGAAAAAAAAGCTTTCCAACGGTTGCTGCTATAGTCATAAAAATAGTTTCTAACTATAGTAAAGTAGCTATGTGCTACTGAATAAAACCCCTATGCTGTTACCTGCTGTTAAACTTCGGAGTTAGCACTCCAATCTTGAAAATGAAACGATGAAGGTGATAAAAATGATTTACAAAGTTGTAGAGTTTCATCGATTTAGTACGAAAAGACACCTTCTGAACATTAATGCAAATAATAGAATGGTTAAACCACGCAATTGTTTTTTAATGACGTTCTGCACTATGACGGTAAAGAAAGGCTCGAGAAAGGAAAAAGCAACTAAACAATGTACCTTTAATGGAGATGTTCACACTTCTCACCGTGAGCTGCAAAGAACATTTAGATCCTCTTTAAATTTGTCACCTTGAGCAAGTTGGAGCATATAGTGTAACAAGTTTTTACAAGTTTCCGTAACGTCTCCCTTAAGTTCATGCAGTGTTCATGGATAGACTGCATTCACCTACTGTTTCAGTTATTTTTCGCAGAAAAAAGTCCAAATAATCAGATTAGGTGAACGTGGGGCCAATTTTCGAGACCACTATACTAAGTTATTTAGCCAGCACGACGACATGCCTACACGAATTACGAATGCTTGTACGAACGCGTCACACCCTATGCTACAACTTGCGCAACGTGACATTCAAAAGAGGATCTAAATGAGCTTTGCAGATCACGGTGAGAAGTTTGAATATCTCAATTAAAGGTATATTTTTTAGTTGCTTTTCCTTTCTCATGTCATTTTTATAACGTCACAGTGCAGAAAACCACGAAAAAACAATTGCGTGGCTTAACCGTTTTATTCTTTGCACTGATGTTCAGAAGGTGTCTTTTCGTACTAAATAGATGAAGCTCTAGAACTTTGTAAATCATTTTTATCACCTATACCGTACCATTTTCAAGATAGGAGTGCTAACTCCGCAGTTTAACACCAGGTAACACCATAGGGGTTTTATTCAGTAGCACATAGCTACTTTACTATAGTTAGAAACTATTTTTATGACTATAGCAGCAACCGTTGGAAAGTTAAAAAAGGGTGGCAAGGGACTTTAGTGAGCACACTGAGCAAATTAATCATGATAATTAAAGTAAATTTGAGAAAAATGATGAACGTATTAAACGATTGAGTTGCAAGGAAAATTTATAAATGCCTCCTAAAGTACTCCATCAAGAAAAACATGAAGCCATAAGTGCACCGTGACAAAAAGACACAAGCAAGAAAAAGATCATCATGCAATTTTTCGATCATCAAAGAACAATTAAACTACAATAGCTTGAACTAAATATGACAATTTTGCCTGCAAATAACATTACTGCAATATTAGCAAAAAGTGTCTGTGATTTCTGTCCTTTATTATAGTCACGCACATTTGAAACTTCTTGGTTCAGTTTGATTGCTATTTGTTTTCAAGTTATCAAAGAAAAATTGAAAAAAAACCCTTAAAAGTTGGTAACTGTACTTTTTTTAGTTAAATTATTCACTGGAATAATGATTTTTGTCTTGTACAATAAAAATAATCATAAAAAAAGATTGGGGTGACTCAGTTACCCCACGCTACCATTAACGTTAGGATTTTGTGTGCACCTGCTCCCAGGTTCTTAAAATGTGGACTTCCTTCAAGGAGAAAGATACAGCAAGAAGCTTTAATTACAATTTTTCAATGAAATTATAGAAGCTGAAATTCACACAAAAAAAGCTTTTTTTTGCTTATTTGAATTGCTCCGAGTAGTGGTGTTATTGCTTAACATAATGCGGTGATTGTCAAGATTACAACGTATTAGGGAATCACGATTTAATTTATTTGTTAAAAGTTATTTTCGTTCTTCTGCTATTTGACAAAATTTTACCATGCTTCATTCTAAAAATGACATATAATCCCCGTATAGAATTTGTAGAACAGTTCGAAGAGAAAACATTAAGAGAAAGAAGAGAAAACTTATTACCAAAACTCCCAACTATTTACCAAACATTTTTTCGGTACAACCTTTTTGTGCCTAGGAAATTTTTCTCTCCCTAGATATGGAACAAAAAAATTCGAAATGTTATTTACGTGTTAAGTAAATACAATAGTTTTCCGCTTCTCTCAAATAAAAATAAATCTAGAATTTGCAAATATATCTCTAAGAACAAATCTTTTGTTTGTTTTTCTGCAGGAAGGATTTCTTAAAAATTTTACTTGGCTTAAGGAATGTTAACTAGTAAAATTTTAACAACCACAAAAGTTAAAAAAAAGGTAAAGAAAATGACTTCCTGATCTTTCAAGACTAAATCTTAAAGTATGCAAAGTTAACAAAACAGCCGAGAAACATTAATAAAGAGTAAGCGTTTTAAAGTAAAAATGTATTTTAATTATGGATAGTTTACAAACGTTCTCAAACTAAATTATTTATGCATATTAAAGTAATTTATTTTAAGTACCTCTCTTAAGAAAAATAACGCATGTGTGTTTTATGAAGCAAACGAGAGGTTTTTGAAAGGAGCAATTATTTCACGTTTTGTATGTATATTTAATGTTTCCCTTTTACAGAGAGATATAGTTTCTCTATTGAGGTCTTCGAAGAAATATTTATGGCAATCCCAGTAAAGACTTTGAAAACACTTCTAGACGTTTACTTCTCCACTTTTAAAACTTCTTTTTTGAGTCTTATTAAATTTAAATGTAATTAATTAAACACACTCAGCTTTATAGTTATTCAGTGCTTAAATTTAGTAAATAGATAATCTTCAGATTCGAAAGTATCCTTATAAAAGTATATGATGTAGTCTCAGACTTTTTACTTATTTCTTTTCAATCGAGATATTATTGAATGTCTCATTAAGTATTTCCTTTCCTCTTTAGTTTAAGATTCCCTTAAAAATAAATTATGTATGCATTCTCCTTACATTAGCTTTTTGCAAACATATAAATATTTGTTGTAAAATTTACATATTAAACTTTAAGTAATTTTTTCTTTCGCTTGATATATTAATAAATACATCTTACAAATCATTTAATTAATATCATGAAATAAAGTAGAACCTGATTTTGTGCGGCCCTTTTTAATGCGATTTTATTTTTGTGCGATCTATTTTTATGCGGTATATGAATTTCAACGGCTTTGGCACCTCTTTAATGTTTTCTATCAATGTATGTATATACACTTAAAGACGCTCAATGCATTTTTTATAAATAGTCTATCGATAATGCACGTTAGTTTTCTCTCAATGCTCTAGCAGCAAGCGCTTGATTGAAGACAAAACTTTCAATGGCAGTTAGATTATCAATAATTTGATAGATTATGAAGACAGACAAGAGAAACCGGATTCTTTGAGAGTGGATAAAATATATGCAAAAATCATGCTTTCCCACAAATTGGAAAAGCATTTTCTTAAAATAAATACCAATTCCGAAAGGAGTATGAAATTTCAAAAAGAGCTTCGAATCTGGTTATTGTGACATTTAAAAGCAGCTGATCAACCGACCTTCTCTCTTACTTTATGGTGCCAAAAAATAAATCAATTGAAATTGTATCTTCAAGGGACGAAAGCGAAAAATCACAGGAAGAATGTACGATGAAGCAGTGAATTATGAATGTGAATTTTGAAAATCTTATTCAATCAAATGTTTTAAAAATGTAAGTGAATTATTTATTTTGTTATGTACTTTCTCGTAAATTTAATACATAATTGGAACATTTTCTAAGTGCAATTTTTTCTCTCTATACGGTCTCTCTCCACCGCATAAAAAATTCTGTAGTATGTCGACAAAGTTGTTTGCCGTATGTAAGTTTCTATGAACTCTTTTCAAATATTTTTTTAGTGATATATCCCTCTTCTTCTATAATTTAATTTTCCTGAAACAAATTGATATTTTTTTTTTGAATCAATTGATTAAATTTAGGTTTTTAATACTTTGTGTCCTTATGTATACTTTTTTCGATTTATTATATCAATGAAAGTAAACTTATTTTTTTTTTATCCTGAATACATCAATTTTCCAATAGTTTCAATTTTCCAGCAGTTTACTTCCACAACTTCCATTTTTAGCGGATATGATTCCACAAATAGCCATCTTGAAAATTTCGTGTAGGTTTGACTGTTCAAATTCCAGAACTTTTTTTTATCTCTAACTCCCCGTAAACAGCCTTTTGAGTCAATTTCCGCAAAAGACGTAGTTAGCAGATATCCACTAAATTAAAGAAACATGTTTGCCAAATTTCAAGTCTATGAGTTTAATGATCAAAAGCAAGAACTTTTATATAAAACATGCACGTTACCCCACTAGGGAGTCGACTTTTGTAAATTCCGTTCATTGCGAATCTCTTCGCAACAAAAGGAATATGTCTGCTAAATTTCAAGTTTATGGATGCAATAAAGTGAAAATGTGGAAAGTGAATGAGCCACTTTTCTTCCATGTATAAATAGATAAAGCATATTCGGTATATATTTGTGATCAAACTTAAATGCTACTCAGAAGTCCACGCATCTGTATCCCATTGAAAATAAATATCTTATTCTCTAATTGGATGTATTTTTTACAAAGTTTCGAACACACAAACAGAGAATATATCCCTCTTCCATCAAATCGTTTTCGGGCAAGTTCTTGATAGATGGGAAACCAAAAGCAAAAATAAATGTTGAAAAGATTTGAAATGATTCTCAGATGTTCTTGAAACTTTGCATGTAATAAATATCTTGTTGCTATCACAATAAAAAAAAGAACTTT
The DNA here is from genome assembly GCA_019973935.1 of Trichonephila clavipes. NCBI lineage: Eukaryota > Metazoa > Arthropoda > Arachnida > Araneae > Nephilidae > Trichonephila > Trichonephila clavipes. The sequence continues at coordinate 112,111 of BMAU01020060.1, forward strand.
AAAAGTGAACTTAAGCCAAATGAAATTCTAAAAATAGCTCTTGCTGTTGAACATGGAGCAGTAGCATTACAATCTCTATTCACAAAGTGTTGTGAATGTTACATAATACGATTCAAATATTCCTTGCAATTCTGCTTCTAAGATGTAAAAATGTCAGAATGTTTTCCGGAATCTCCTTTTTCTTCTTCTATTTCTAAATATTTCGTAACGTTTTTTAGTAAGAAGGTTACAAGAAAAATTCTTTCTGTCAACTTTCATTTCGTTTTCAGTCTTACAAAGGTTAAAGCATGTGATAGCATCATACTTTGTTTTGTGATGTAATGAGGTCAAAACTTTCTATAATCATCCATGGTGAAATAAATACAAACAAAACTATCAAATACGAATGTGCTTACTAAATTCCGAGATACTATGACTAAAAATGTTGAAAGAAAATAAAATGTACTATTATTGACCCGAAGCATGTAAAACACGAGCAAAGTGGAAGTAATAGTAATTTTTCAAGTTTTAAAGCACAGAAAGATTTTAATAAATTATTTTATATGTAATCCATACCAATTTTTGGGATCAAAATAAGTAAAAAGAAACCTATTTTGAAAGTAGTGCTATTTAATATGAATATATAATAGGATTGAATATGATTATATACCAGAAAGGCATTGTAAGAGATTGATGGCCATGAAGTTTCCATGAAAATGATTGGTGGAGATAAATTAAAGATTTGAAATACTTTAATGAATTAAAAGTTTGAATGGTAGCCTTCTACACGTATGCAATCTCTATATCTTTTAAAAACTGATCTTTTGATGAGTCGTAAGTAATTAGATAAATTTACCTCTTCCACTGCTTCTGCAATCCTTATGTGCAGCTCGTTTATATTTTCAATTGGTTTAAAAAGCTAAAAGGCAACACTTCGTACATTTTTCTTTATTGAAGCATTAAGTATTTTTAATTTATTATAAACAAATAATAAGTAGAGTAAAGTAATGTAGTAAAATATTAAAGTATAGCAGCCCAGTGGTTGAGTGGTTAGTGCATCGCGCTTCCAGCCACAGGTCCGAGGCTCAAACCCCGAGTTGGGGAAGGTTGACTCAGCCTTTCATGCCTTAAGTGAGTCGATAAATGATTAAGAAGCTTGCTTAGGCACTTCTGGGCTTTCGCTTCAGACTGACCTCCTGACCTTACTTATTTACTCCAGAGAATCGAGCTCAACTAAAGGGTTTAGAGCTGCATCCCACCCTTCGAAAAGTATTTTATTTTCAAATTAAACGAAAAACATGTATAAAAAGGTCCCTTCCCCAAAATTCTTGAGAATTGGGGGAAGAATACAGACAAAACGCTTAACAATTACAATGCAAATAAAAAAAACACTTAACAAACACAGACAAATCTGCTCATACATCTCAGGGCCCAACGTCGCCTATACTGAGTTGAGATTATTAGGCTTTGGCTCTCATGGGCTGTTGCGCCACTGAGTTAAGAATTAAAGCATGAATTATTCCATTTTATTTTTAAATTTATTGCTTGGTTTGAGTTGCACGTTTAATATTGAAGTATATTAAATGAAACCACATTTTACTCAAAAAAAAAAAATTGGCAAAAATTGTTAAGAATAGTAGCAAATGGTGTATCAGTCTGGAATCTTAAATAAAGGGATCAGTTTTTGAATACAAGTAACATTTTTCTGTTTTGGATAGTCAAAATTAGATGGCAACGTTTTCTCAAACCTGATCAAGCTACGTCAATTTTAAATAAACATGCAAATTTTTCCCGATTTGTGACTGTGATTAGTGAAAAACAAAATAATTCAAAAGTTATGAATGTGAGTGAGTGAGTGAATATTAACGTCGCACTGTTTAGCAACCCGAGGGCTTTTGCCTACGGACGACGTAATTTTGAACCACGGTCAAGTGACGTGGATGACACCTGAGCTGGCACCCACCTCTCCTAACTACCACACCACACCAACAGGAGGACGTTTGAGCTCTCGACTGATTTAACGTGCATCACTTCCCTACACGGTGGGTCTTTAGTGGTAATGGGCTCGAACTCGTGAAAAGCCAACCACGATCCGATACCTCTACCACTCGGCAACCGCGGCCTCAAAAATTATGAAAGTGTTGTGGTAATAGTATCTTCTGATGTGATAGAGGATGTGCGTTTTCGTATTTCTAGAAATATGCACGTCATCCCTTAACTGATTGATGTGAGGAGTTTTTTTTCAATTTAGCCTAGAACTGATATGGCTCCCCTTTTGACCCTGCACTCTGAAAAAGTAAAGCTTCGGGATATCCTGGATATATATTCAATGGGATTTTGTGATGTCTCTGAAGACCCAGCGTGTAGTGGGAATAATGTAGGTTGTCTTGTAGGGGCTCAAAGTCCTTATATTGCCGTAGAGGGGTTGTTGGAAGAATGGGGTATAAGCTCAGATGCTGTATTCGGCATTTGACCTTGTTGAATCCGGGAGCAGGTGCGCACTGAATACTAACGTTAATGGTTACGCGGGATGACTGTGAGTCACCCCAATTCTTTTTTAATAATCATTTTAATTAAACACGATGAAAATCGCAATTCCAGTGAAAAATTTAACTAGGAGAAAGTATACTTCCCTACTCTTTTAAGGGCTTTTCAATTTCTCTTTAATAATTTGAGGAAAAAATCCAAGCACACAAGCTGAACTAAAGCGT
>BMAU01020061.1:0-87501 GCA_019973935.1 Trichonephila clavipes
GAATTATAAGCATTGATTCAACGAGAATGTTATTTTCATGAAATATAGTATCAATGTGTTTCTGCTTGAAAAAAATATTACTGTGTGTTAAAAATTAGTTTTATTATTTTGATTAAATGAGTTTCCATATTGTTCAGAAGTATCAGAGTTAAAATGCCTTTTTTTAAAAAAAAATTATTGCGCATTTCAGACTACAGAAGTACATTTGTAAAGAAATTCAATATTTCTTTTAAGTTTTGCACACTTTCTTTCCTTTGGAACTATATATATGTATATATTTTTTGAAGAAACTTTTTGTTTCACAATTATATTTGAGTAATTCTTTACATTGAATGTAGTGTATTCCTGTCATTATTTAATAGCATTATATCCATAAACTTATCAAATAGTCAAATTACCTTTGCTGGGGAATTATTCATTACTTATCATTTTTATTAATAAAATACTTGAAGTATCATTACTTTTCAAAGTTAAAATGAAGTTATAACGAGTTTAGCTTATGCACAGAAAAAATTGCTTTTATTTTCTATTGATCTTGTGGTAAATTTTATGAATTCTTTTATTTTGCAGAATGACAAATTCTAAATTGCTAATAAAAAATGTATTTTTTAGTCTACTTATTTTGGAAAATTATTAATGTTATGTAAATAGTTGTATAATCATATTTTTTTTATTTATAATTTTGATTATTAGGCAATTCACCAAGGAAGGAGCTAAAATATATGCTGAAAATGCCATCCGTAAAAAAAAGGAGTCCTTAAACTACTTACGAATGGCCTCTAAAGTAGATGCAGTTTCATCTAAAGTTCAGAGTGCTCTTACAATGAAAGAGGTATAGTTACTTTTCCAAAAATTTTTAAATTTTTCAGTTTCACACATACATATATTTTACTATAAACTTTTCTTTGTATTAAAAAAAAAGTGTTTGATAAAAACAATTTTTTTGTTAGAGATGGTTGCATTTATGAATTGTTTTGTCATTTTTTAATTATTTTGTAGTATTGACGTATATTTCAATGTGCACGATACAATTGCCAAACTAGGCTTTTTGTATCTTGAATACATCTGGATTTATGCTCTTTGTATTAAAACATATTTCATTAATTCATATTGAGTCAGTTGGCTAGTAAAAAAAGGTTGGATTTTTTCAAAAATATATTACTTTGCCAAACTGTAATAATACGAAAACATTATCTTTAAGTTGTGCTTCCTAAATGGCCTTGCCAATATTTTAATTAAAGGTTGTTGATTTATATAAAACATATTTTATTATTATTTATGAAAAGAATAGTACATATGTTCTGTGAAGTTAGCAAACATATTCACAAGTGAGTTTTATGTGGTTAATCAGAAAGTATGATGTATTACTATAAATTACCGTATTTTCCTGTATATAATCCGCAGCGGCGTATTATCCGCAGAGCCCTTTTTTTCGAGTAAAAAAACATCGTATAATCCGCAGCGGCGTATAATTCGCGGCAGTTTTGGAGGTGAATAATCTTGCTCCTTGAACGTCGACGGTCCTGGTAGGTGGAATATCAAATGATAATGGAACTTCGTTCATATATATATATATATATATATATATATATATATATATATATATATATATATATATATATATATATAAATCAAATCCTCTGTAAAATTATTTTCAACAATAATTTGCTGGCAAAATGTCAAAAAAGTCGTCAGATTGTTTTTCCCAGTCATCAGGTAACTTCTGTCCGACCGTTGAAAGACTAAATTGTTTCTCTTCATAAACCGGTAACACCACGTGGGCCCACCAGAGAAGTTAACAATATTCATTTCGCGTGCAATAACTCGGGCTTTCATTCTGATGCTAACTGTCGAGACAGCTTTTCCCATCGTCCCTTTCTTTTAAAATCCATTTATTTATTTCTGCCTCTAATTCTGGCCAGTGAGGCTTTCCACGACGATCGGCCCTTTTACGTCTATCGCAATTTTCGAAGTTAGTCTTGTTCCTTCTCCACAAACGAATATTCGATTCGTCAACGTTGAAAAATCTTGCAGCTTCTCGATTTCCGACTTCGTTAGCCTTCTCTACAGCGTTTAATTTGAAGTCTGCAGTATAGCTAACACGCTTACGCTTCATCATGATAAAAACTTTCAAAGGATGCAACACCTCTAGTCAAGACAAAGTTGTAAATGACGCCAGCGACTTGTAACTGCTATTTCCTTCCGAGGAACCGAATTCGTTCTTGAAAGTAATTGGACAAACACTAATTATGACCGTAATACGTCAGCCGAGTCGTGAAAGCGCCATCTATTATTTACTTTATAAAACATAAACAGCATTTCTTTCAAAACTTTGTTAACTTTTCTGATGGAGAATGTTTTTTCTCAGATAATCCGCGGCGGCGTATAATCCGCACGACGAAATTTGAAACTTTTTTAACACATAATCCGCGGATTATATACAGGAAAATACGGTAGTTGAATTTTAAGAAAAAAAGTTATGCCTTTTTGAATGACCATTGTTATTTTCTGTAAAATTTAATGTGTGATACCATTCATTTTTATGACTGGTGCAGTTTTTGCACATGTGTGATGTATACATCTTGCTTAAAGTCATGACACTATGATATACATTTATAATCCCCCTTCCTCCCCTGCAATTTATTGACATTCATGTGAAAAAAAGCGGTCATTGTGATTTTATTATACAAAAAAGTGTTTACAAAAATTGAATTTATAATGCCATTATTGTATATTTTAATTGGATTAAATTGTAATTCATAGTATTACAAATTTCAGTTAACTATTTTAGTGAATGTTTTATAATATTAAAGTCTTAGAATTTTTTAGAATCCTGTAGATAATTTTGCTTAGAATTTAGAAGCATATACTAAATGAGAGATATTAAAATTTAATGAGCATTACCTCTTAAGGCTTATCTTTTTTAGTCAATACAGAATATATGACCCCAAGAAATAATTTTCTGTCTACCATGTATTTTTCATTATCTTCCATTTTTTGTGTCTTTTATAATTAAAAAAAAAAGATTTATACTTTATTATGAACCTTTTGAGTGTGATATTTATTTTGTTTCTCCCTCATTTTTATATCTCAGGTTTGTAATTCCTCAACAGTATTTTGGATACATTTTCTGTTTGAACCCTTTTGCAATGTTTTCCTATGTTTTTAACCTTTAATACTTCAATTTTTAAGCAATATTAGCTTGCTGTTATGCGTGTTTTTTGTGTGTAACATCCTGTTAATTGGAAGTTTGCTCATAGGATATCTAATATGGGCGCTTTAGGGTTTGCTTTGCTGTAGACAGATGAAGGCAGAAAAACCACTTCTGGCACCCTGCTGATTAAGACTGCAAGATTTCTTCAAAATACATTTGGTTAATATTGAAACTAGGAGTGCTATATTTTCCTATTGACAAATGGGTTATCAATGTACTGGGAATGAGTGCATTCTAATCTGTTATCTTCATTTTTTTCACAATTTGGACTTTCATCTTCTACCAAGTAATAAGAATCATTTTGTGGTAATTGATTTCTTGTTTCTATAATTCAGAAAAATTACTTCAAATTCCTTTTATGAATTCATATATTGCTTGGATTTCTTAGTGTTGAATTCTTCTAAAATTCACAATCCTCAAAATCAATCAATGCAAAATCAAATAGATGACAGAGTTTCTTCCTCTCCCCTTTAGTAATTTTTGTAAAGTATTAAACAAAATCGAAAGATGTTTCTTGGAAGCAATTGAATAAATGTTCTATTTATGATTAAACTGTGAATAAAAAGATTGGAAAAACTTACCCTATTTTTAATTCTTTAAGAATAAAACTATAATGTAATTTCTCAGAGCGTTTTCAACATCCCAGATAGTTTTCATTGTTCTTACAATACAGTGCAAGCGAGAGTAGGTGACTACCAGCTGAAAGTTTAATGACCTATAATAGGCAGTAGCAGAAAAAAAATCTCAGTACTGCACATCCTACTTGGAAATGTGGGAGGTTTTTTGTTATTGGTGTGTATATAAAACACCCCACATGTAAACGGTCTCAGGTTAACCAAAAAATGTTATACTCCTATTATCAACAATTTTTTTTTCTCATCTGTACTTTGGAATTATTTTACTAAAAGTTTTTTTTTTAAATTTATGCTGTGGTGGGTGTATCTTTAAGTAAACTTAACATACTTTGTTTCTGTGAAAATTCTTTTCACAGTTTGAAGCAATTTAAATTAAATATTTAAAACATTAACATAGATTGGTTCATTTATAAGTAAACAAAATTATCGTAATACGTTATAATTACAAACAAAATCCTCAAAATAAATATATATAACAACGTTTTATTTCAATTTCGAGCTATTGCTAGGACCCTTTTAAGTATGGTAAATAATTAATGAATGTTCTCAAAGGCTCATTAGGGTTTTGTATTTTAAATGAACTTCTACTGTTTTTCATAAGTGACGAAAGAAATTCTTTTTACACGAGAGAGGCAAATAATATTCTTTCATTCGAATAACAATGCCAATTGAAAATGTTTTAAGAAGATTACGGTACATTCAAGCTACAAAAACATACACTTAAATATGTTAATCAACATGAAAATATTCTAAGAAACTGATTACAGTTATTTATATTTATATATGGGGAACGAAAAATAAATAAATAAAATATTAATAGCAAAAATGAAACAAAGTATTTTTTTTTCACTTTATCTTATGCAGTGATTAAAATACTAGGGCATTAAATCTTAAAAATCGAAAAGAGAATTTGAAAGGGAAAATATAGTTACCTTTTTTGTTGTTTAACCGTTTTTGTTGTTCCGATTTTTTTCTTGTCCGTATAAGCGCAGAAATCTAAATGAATTAGTTCGGAAGTCAGATTGATGCAAAAGAAGAATTTCTTGTCGAAATTCTTCTTTAACGCCCCCTCCCTCTTCCCCCATGGGGCCAGCGCTGAGAACTCATGAATACTCGTTAAAAAAATAATTAACTATAAATTTAGAGGGTGATAGAAGACTTCTAGTGCTTATGGGCCAGATCTTTCTCAGAACGGGAAGCAGATCCCTTGTTGACTGAATGCACATTCGGTCTTTGGGTTGTTACAGAAATAAAAGAGAACCGGGATAAATAAAATCTAATATTCTCTTTCACTGGAGCACTTCAGAAAAAAAATTCCAACTGTCAAGCCTTCGTGTAGCTCCTTAGTGCGACGTTTATTACAATCAATAAATCAACATACGAAGAGGGTATTTTCATTTACAAACAAATAACATTCTGAATGAATTTTTCCCATCCCAAGTATTATCTGTATTTCACTTTAAACGATCTTTTTGTCGAACCACTTTGAATGAGAAGTTTTTCGTGCTTTCTGACCACATACCACTCCTTGTTTTCTCATTATTTTGAGTAATTTTACTAGCTTTTAAACTTTTTTACTGTGGGTCCTGAGATACAGAATTCACATAGAAAATTTATATTGTTTGAAGCCAGTGACATACTATTTTATAAACAAAAAAAGGAGCTCTTAATGTGACCATTAATAACATTTTACGACTTTTTCTTATACACGACCGGGGCTTGTGTAGCTAGGGGGGCGTATCATTGATACTGGCCCCCTGATAAGGCAGGCTACACCCCTGATGAGAAGGAATGTTCCTCAGAATTTGAAATCCATTCTTATTTTTCTCGAACTATGTTATGCTATAGGGCAGTGATTCTCAACCTTTTTTTTTGTTGCGGCACATATTTAACGATTTCAAAATTTGGCGGCACACAAAGAAAAAGATAAAAATTATTTACTTACTACAACACACTGCATAAATAGTTTATGACAAAAATTTTAAATATACGAAATAAACTAATATATACTACAATAATAACTAAACGTTTATTAAGGGATTAATTACAAGCTAATAATAAAAATATTTCTAATGCGAAATTTGAGCTTGATGTTTTTTGATAATTTCATTTATATTTGGTCGTAAAAATGACAATGCTACTCTCATATCGTCTTCTCCATTTAACAATCTTGATCTTTTTTTAGTTTTAATGTTGGCTAATGCTGAAAATCCGAATTCACACAAATAAGATGTGGAAAATTGTAATAATATGTGTTTCCTACACTCCTCACTTAACTGTAACTGAGTGCGCCAGACTTTCCACTCCTCACTTAACTGTAACTGAGTGCGCGAGACTTTCCCGCTTTCCTACCCCAACTGAAACTTTTTGGAACCCCGTACCGGGACATTCTGTAAACTGAAACGCAACGGACAGACGCAAGGTCTTGTCCGCATCAATCCGCAGCACCTTCAAGGGTGTAATTTTCATTTAACCGCATTATTACCTTTTAGTGTAAACTTTAACTGTAAATATTTATTTTCTTGTAATATAAACATATGCACCATCTTCATCTCTAGCTGTTATTCGAACTCAACCAACGGCATCATTTGGAGGCACCGACGAGATCATCAACGATTCAGAGAAACAAGAGATAAGTACTATTTTATATTTTCATTCAACGTTTGGTCTTGGTTTCTCTTACTGATTCATTCTGTCCATATTACATTTTATCATCTATGATGGATGCCGAAACGACTAAAGTGCTTCGCGGCAGAGCGAAGGCTGCACTTACAAGAACTAAAATTTCATTGATAAAAGATGATCAAACTTTTGACAAAAATGATATACGCAACAAGTTAGAGAAACTTGAATTAACTTATACGGAATTTGATAAAGCGGATGCTGCTTTACCTATCGAATCCTCTGAAATGGAAGAATTCGAAACAAAATATTACGAAACCAAAGCCAAGCTACAGAATATCTTAGAAAATTTATCTGTGAGAACATATGTATATAATGATAATTCTGATGTCTTTGAAAATGTCTCAAATATGAAATCTAACAATTTTAAGTTACCAAAATTAGTATTGAGCGTTTTTCTGGTGATTATAAAGATTGACCTTCATTTAAAGATTTATATGTATCATTAGTGCATGATAATATGTGTTTATCAAATATACAAAAATTTCAATATCTTAGAGGTTTATTGCTGTCAGAACCAGCAAATATAATTAAGCATATTCCTATTACTGAAACTGCTTATAACAAAGCTTGGGAAAAATTATTAGCCCGTTATGATAAAAGAAGCAAATCATTTTTCACTTATTAAAACATTCATGGAACAACCTTCTTTTAACGATACTAACTCTCACAACTTACGCAACATAGCAGATACTTCCGACGAAGTAATTAGAGGTCTTAAATATATTGATACTAAAGCAGAGTCTAGAGATGTATGGTTGATTTACATTTTGTTACAAAAGGTTGATCCTAAAACGCGCCAAGAATGGGCGCAATTCTCAAATAATATTGATTTTCCCACATTTGAAGCATTTATAGAATTTTTAAGTAGCAGATGTACATATTTAGAACTATATAATGAAAATGTTACTTATGAAAAGCAACCTTATATTAATAAATCGAAATTTAACAATAGTTTAAAATGTTCTTGTTGTAAAATGAATCATCTTGTTTTCAAATGTTCTAAATTTAAAGAAAGGTCTGTTAAAGAGCGTAAACAACTTGTTAATAAACAAAAATTATGTATGAACTGTTTATCTGATAGGCACACTGAGTCACATTGTAATTCAACTTTTACTTGCCGCTTTTGTAAGAAAAGGCATCATTCGCTATTACATGATAATTTTAAAAATTACGCAATGTCAGCAAATAAATCTCATCGTGCTGAAGGTCAAAACCAGACAGGAAATGATACTAATCAAAACAAAGAAGTTGCAGTTTCCGTGAGCTCTATACAAACATATTTTCCTTTATTACCAACTTTAAGCGTTAACATTAAAAATATTTTGGGGGAGAACTGTCAAGTTCGAGTTATGGCGGACAGCGGAAGTGAATCAACATTCATTTCGGAAAAATGTTTAAAACTGCTAGGCCTGAAAAGAAAAAACGCTAGAGTTCAAATTAAAGGATTGCAAGATTCTAAAATCGCGATGACTAGATGGTGTGTTGAAATAGATTTAGTATCGTTACATGACCCCAAGGTCAAACTACCAGTTAAAGCATATGTTTTGGAAAAACTAACTGCTCCGTTACCAATGGAAAAAATAAATGAAACACATTTCTCTCATTTAAAAAATGCCTGCTTAGCGGATCCGAAATTTTTTATCCCAAACAATATCGATATGATTCTCGGATCTGACTACTTTTTTTCTATTTTGCTTCCTGGGCAAATTACTTGCTCTCAAAGTAATTTAATCGCTCAAAATTCCATTTTTGGTTTCCTAATTTCAGGCAAATTAACTGATTCTTTAAACTCAAATTCAATGCTAAATCTTCGCATTAATGGTACAAATATTGACAATCAATTAAAGCAATTTTGGGAATTAGAAGAAATTCCCAACGTAAAGGATAAAATCTTAACTTCTGAAGAGCAATTTGTGGAAACACATTTTCAAAATACTTATGCATGTAATTCCGAAGGACGCTTTGTTGTAAAACTCCCATTTTATAAATCAAATTCAGAATTGGGAGACTCAAAACCCGCAGCAATTTCTCGCTTATTAGCAATGGAGCGGAAATTTAAAAATAACCCAGATTTTGAAAAACAATACAAAGAATTCATGAACGAATACGAATCGCTAGGTCACATGAGCTTAGTAAATTCCAGATCCCATACTTCAAAAATCAGAATTTTTTACCTCATCAAGCCGTTATCAAGCCATCCAGCACTACAACAAAGTTAAGAGTAGTTTTTGACGCATCTCTCTCTTTTCTCTCTCTCTTGCAAAACTACAAATGGTACGTTATTAAATTCTCTGCTAGGAGTAGGTCCCAAATTACAAAGGGATATTTTTGAAATATTGCTTAATTTTAGAATTCCTAGAATTGTATTTACAGCGGACATTGAAAAAATGTACCGTCAAATTTTAGTAGCTGATGAAGATCAGAAATACCAACAAATTCTTTGGATAAATAACTCTAATGAAAACATTCGCACATACAAGCTAAAAACTGTCACCTACAGTTTAGCCTCAGCTTCCTTTTTGGCCACTAGGTGTATTAAGCAAATCGCTCTCGATGATAAAGATAATCCCAACCTCTCCCGAGTTTTACAGGAAGATATTTATATGGATGATTTATACTATCAGGAGCAGATACGCCAAATAACGCAATCTCCATTTGCAAGGACATTGCTCATGTTTTGAGTACTCGCGGATTTCATTTAAGAAAATGGAATTCTAATTCCACCGAATTTCTCGCTCAATTTTCAGAACATAGTTCTCATGGTGCACGAGTTGAATTTTACAAAGATTCTAATGAAAGTTCCAAAGTATGAGGCTTATTTTGGAATTCATCCAATGACACTTTTGGTTTCCAACCATCGCTTGAACTTACACCACCACTCACAAAGAGACGTATTTTATCTGAATCTTCCAAAATTTTCGATCCTTTAGGACTACTTTCACCTTGTACAGTATTCATGAAGATTTTTTATCAAAAACTTTGGCTTACAAAAACAGATTGGGATTCTCCCATTCCACAACAATTAACAGAGGATTGGCTTAAGTTTCAAAAGGCCTTTAATGCAATCAACTACCTCACTGTTCCTAGATGGGTCATCCTTACAGCAGACAACACAGTAGAATTGCATGGTTTTGCAGATGCTTCTTCATTAGCTTATGCTGCTGCAATCTACTGTCGGCAGAAACACAACGGAAAATAAAGGTTCAACTACTTGTATCAAAACTAAAAGTAGCCCTGTCAAACAAGTTTCCATTCCTCGATTGGAGTTGTGCGGTGCACATTTACTATCCAAGCTATTTAAATCGGTCTTACGGACATTAAAACATTATACCTTTGATGTATTCGCTTGGACGGATTCTAAAAATAGTTCTCTCCTGGCTGTCTAGTCACCCTCGCAAATGGAAAACTTTCGTAGCAAATAGAACATCTGAAATCATGGAAGTTCTACCTACAAAGCATTGGAGACATGTGCCTTCTAAGGAAAATCCCGCAGATATTGCATCCCGAGGTATTGATCCTAAATGCTTACCAGATTGCAAGTTATGGTGGCAAGGACCACCCTGGCTAAGGCTAGAAACTTCTAGTTGGCCCAAGGCTGAATACAGTTGCGATGAGGTTTCGGATGAGGTAAAAGCGGAACAAAATCAGTCTCCATCTTCAATCTGTTTACTCACACATCAAATGATGTAATTCATGGTTTATTCGAACATTACTCTTCACTCACCAAAATAATTCGCATTTTTGCTTATTGCCAAAGATTTATTAAAAACTGTAAAAAGATAGCATCTCAAGGATCATCGATCAGTTCATCCCATATTAATACTACTTCACTTACCTTTTCGGAAACCAAAACCGCTGAAGAAACCATCATTCGTTGGGTTCAAGGTTTCTACTTTCAGGAAGAAATACGAAGCATTAAGGGGTCACAGGGGTGTTAATCTTCTTTTTTTTCGAATTTTCGAAAAAAATATATGTTGTTCCTCATTTTCTTTTGAACATTTTGATACCAACCACGTGATAGTACTACAAAAACTTCGAAAGTTATTCGAAAAATTCCAAACAGCAATTTAGTAATAACAATGTTTAAATGGCTACATGCCACACCCACTTATTCTTGATTTCCGCATACGTTTTATTTTTCTGTTTTTAAAAAGCCTCATGAAATATTTTAAACACTTACTTAATTGAGAAGGAAGCTTGCAACTCAACACATGCTTTTTAAAGTGTTTTGATTCTGTTTTGGTAATCCTAGCACGTTGTTTGCTTATCGAAATTCAAAACAGCGTTGTTTAAAACCGTTTATCAAAACTGAAAACAAAATTCTCTGGATTGAAATGGAAAATACTCATCGTAGACCTTCAGGCAAACGTCCCAAGAAAAGAAGATTTAGAGGGAATCAATTCATGAAGGTATGTTCGCATACACATGTTGCAGAAAGGAAAGACACAAGTAAGTGTGCTTCCAGTAATAAAATCTCTCAGGAATTCAGACTTCATTAAAGTCAAATCTTGTTAAGGTAAGTGAAAACTTCAAAGGATATCGTATTTTTGATTTTATTTCAACTTTTCGCTCTATTTTATCAGTATCATGTTGTTTAAAATGTCATAAACCATTAACAATTAATGAAAAGTCCACTCGTGGTTTATGTTCGAATTTTGAAATACGTTGTAAAAACTGTGGGAGTGTTTGTACTTTTTCAAGCTGTGAAAACACTGGGAATAAAAATAATGCTCCAGAAATTAACAGAAGATCTATTTTAGCAATGAGATGCATAGGCCAAGGTTTAGAGTCATTAAAAACATTTTGTGCTGTAATGAGTCTTCCTAATCCTGTTGAACAAAAATCATATGATGTTATTAATAATAAACTTTCACGTGTTATGAAGGAAGTCGCTGAAGAAAGCATGAAAAGGGCAGCTGTTGAAGAAAATTCTTCGTCACCTGATAACCTTTTAACGGTAAGTGGTGATGGTACCTGGAAAACAAGAGGACATTCATCGTTGATTGAGTATGTACTGTAATAGGGGCTGAAACAGGTAAGGTTTTGGATAGGGAAGTGTTGTCCTCATTTTGCAAAGGATGCGACAGTTATAAAGGGGTAAAGTTTGGTATCAAGTACAATAAATGGCAAAGAGCGCATAAGCTTTCATGTAGAAAAAATTATTCTGGCTCTGCTGGTAAAATGGAGGTTGACGGGATGTTGAGGATTTTTAATCGATCAGAAAAGCTTCACAACCTGAAATATTCGAACTACATAGGAGATGGCGACACAAAAACATTCAATGCCCTTTCTGAAAACAAGCCATACGGCGATGACCATCTTATTCAGAAAATAGAATGTGTAGGCCATGTGCAAAAGAGAATGGGTACAAGACTTAGGAAGCTTAAATTAGTATATAGTAAAAGAAATTATCTGATGGTAAAACTATTGGCGGTAAAGGTAGGTTAACTGATAGTTTAATTGATAAACTTGCGCATTACTATGGTAATGCTATTCGATGCAATTCTACTAGTGTAAAGGAAATGCGGAAAGCCATTTGGGCTGTTTGGGGTCATTCTTGCAGCACTGATGATGAACCGATGCACTGGTTTTGTCCTACAAATCCAAATACATGGTGTAAGTATAATGCCGCAATTAATAATAATTTACAAAATTATAAACACAAACCCTCAGTTGCTAAAGCTGTTCGAGATGTAATTAAGCCTGTATTTGCAGACTTATCTCATCCGGCACTCCTGAAGAAATGTTTAGGAGGTAAGACACAGAATCCTAATGAAAGTTTAAATTCATTAATTTGGAAATTTTGTCCTAGGACGATTGGTTCTAGTCTTCAGATTGCAGAGATTGCTGCAAATCTAGCAACCAGTGTTTTTAATGATGGAAATCAAATACTTATTTCTATTTTAGAGAAATTTGGCTTGAAAATTAACAGAAATGTTTGTGTGTCCCTGGCTGAACGTGACAATCGTCGAATCTTTACGTCACGACAGAGGTGTCTACAGTCATCTTTTGAAGCTCGCAGAGCCAAGAAAATTAAAAAGAGTAAAGAAAGTGAGCTGTTTCAGGAACAGGAAGGTAAGTGTTACAATCCTGGAGCATTTTAGCGTGTAAGTTTTAAGATTTATTTTCTCAAATTCAATTTTAAAACTTTAAAGCCCTTTTTCTCAGTTTGTGTTTTTTTTCAATTACGCGCATTGCGTTTCAAAAACTATCATACTTTGATGCATAAAACTTTACAGAATTATAAATTCTATCATAATCTTCAAATCCTAGCTATTTATAGTATTATAAATTTTTAATTTTTTGAAATATTTCAACCAAAATTGAATTTTTAAAAAAATTTAAAAAAAATGTATTTTTTATTTTTAAAAATATTATTTTTTATTTTATTTATATAAGATAAGCTAGCATGTAATAAGGATATATTTGACTTTATAAATCAACTTATTGCTAGTAATTAGAATGATTATTGCAGAAAATATCATGCGCGTCGTAAAACTTACTATTTGTTTCTTACAAAACATTTTCTTATTTTTATGTGCTTATTATTTTTAAAATTATGATTATATTTTAGATATTTTATACTTTTTTGAAACTTTATTCCTTTATAAAAAATGTGTGAAAGAATCAAATTATTTCATTTTAATCTCAAAGAATTATTTGTAGTCGAAAATTGTTTGTATTTTGTGCTCTCGAAACATTTTCAACACCCCTGTGACCCCTTAAGAAACAGATTTCTCTGCCACCAAAAAGTCCATTACGTTCCCTCCATCCATTCATAGATGAACATGGTTTAGTACGGGTGGGAGGGAGATTGCAAAATTCCCAGCTTCGATTCAATTCCAAGCATCCTATCATACTTCCTTCTCAGCACAGTATTAGTGAACTCCTTATCAAGGAACAACACATTGCTCATTTACATGCTGGGCCGACTTTGTTAGCTCACGTTCTTCGACAGTCCCATTGGATCGTAGGAAGTAGAAAATTAATTAACAAATGTATTAGAAAATGCTTAAAGTGTGTAACAAATTCAAAACATCCACCACAACACCACAACTGATGGGCAATTTACCAAAACACCGTGTCACGCTGGAGAGACCTTTCTTCAGTTGCGGTATTGATTATGCTGGTCCTGTACTGATTAAATGCAACAAAGGTCGAGGGACCAAATCTACAAAGGGTTACATTGCTTTATTTGTATGCTTAGCAACTAAAGCTGTTCATATTGAAACAGTCGGAGACTTAACAACTGATTCCTTCATAGCTGCACTTCGTCGTTTTAGTGCTCGTCGTGGTGCTCCCCGCCACATTTATAGTGACAATGGAACCAATTTTGTTGGAGCTCGTCGAAAACTTGACGAAATACGGAAGTTATGGCTTTCTTTACCAACTAATGAAGCCACATCCCTTACTACTTATCCAAATCTTCAATAGATTGGCACTTTATTCCACCCTCATCACCACATTATGGAGGTATTTGGGAATCAGGAATTCGATCCGTCAAATTTCATCTGAAGAGAGTATTGGGAGAAACCATATTAACTTTTGAAGAGTTAACAACCTTGCTCGCACAAATCGAAGGATTACTAAATTCCAGGCCTCTCTCCTACGTTAATGACTCTGACATAGAATGCATATCTACGCTCACACCTTGACATTTTCTTACATGTGATGTTCTTTCAGTTCCAGAGGAGCTTCCTTCAACCTCCAACCACAGAGATCGTTGGGAGTTGCTACAGAACATCAAACGGGGCTTTTGGAAGAAGTGGAGCTCCGAATTTATCTCTTCCTTACAACCTCGCAAGCAATGGCAGGACGCACAACCAAACTTGAAGGAAGATGACATCGTATTGATCAAAGAGGAGGGTCCTCCTGGTACATGGCCAATGGCTCGAGTTCTTCAAGTGCATCCAGGCAACGACGGACTGGTTCGAGTTGCAACTGTGAAAACCCAAGACTCAGTGTTAAAACGACCTGTTCATAAACTTCACAAACTTCCCATATATCCGAACTAGTTCGGATATAGGGTGGGAGTATATTTCCTACACTCCTCACTTAACTGTAACTGAGTGCGCCACTCCTCACTTAACTGTAACTGAGTGCGCGAGACTTTCCCGCTTTCCTACCCCAACTGAAACTTTTTGGAACCCCGTACCGGGACATTCTGTAAACTGAAACGCAACGGACAGACGCAAGGTCTTGTCCGCATCAATCCGCAGCACCTTCAAGGGTGTAATTTTCATTTAACCGCGTTATTACCTTTTAGTGTAAACTTTAACTGTAAATATTTATTTTCTTGTAATATAAATTTAAGTACTATCACCATCTCTGGCTGTTATTCGAACTCAACCAACGGCAACAATATGTTTAAAGCTTTTTTGGCTATCATTGGATAATCGCATCTGATGTTAATCCAAAATGAATTAATTGATTCTTCTGAATGTTTTAAAATTAAATCTCGATTATTGGAAAGCAAAATGAGAGAGTTCTTCCTCTTCATTCAAAGTTAAGTCAAATACAGAAGTATACGTTATGAGAAATGGATTACGAATCCAATCAAATTTCTTAATATCTAATTTTGGGAAATAATGAATAATTATCTCCTCTAATGTTGTCAAATGATCAACAACAATTAATTTAATAGTTTTATAACTGTCTTTAGGGACTGACTCAAACTTTTCTAAATTGCCTTCCTGAGCTTTATTTTTCCATAAAGTTATTTGTTTTTTGAATCCCACCAGCTTATCGGTTGAGTTTAAGATATTTTCATTAGGCCATTGCATACTTGAATTGATGTTGTTAAAAATAACAAAAATGTCTGATAAGTAAGCCAGTTTAGTACACCATATTTTATCTTCCAACAAATGAACAAATTCATAATTTTTATTTTGTTCACAAAAATATTTTCATTTCGTCTTTTAATTTCAGCACACGAGATATAACTTTTACTCTGGACAACCATCTTACTTCTGTATGGAGTAACAAGGATTCGTACTTGGCTTCCATAGCTTGGCATAATTTACTAAATAATCTACTTTTTAATGGTCTTGATTTGATATAATTAACCATTTTAACGCATTGTTCCAGAACTATTTTCAAATTTGATGGCAAAAATTTTGTAACAAGTGCTTCTCAATGCAAAAAACAATGGGTAAATAATATATCCTCATTCAGTTCTTTAACATGTGCTACAAATCCTTTTAGATGTCCAGTCATAGCTGGAGCACCATCTGTGCAAATGCCAATACATGACTTCCAAGAAACTTTAATTTCTTCTAAATATGAACTAATTACTTGAAAAATATGTTTACCAGTTGTAAAATCAGGTAACTCCCGACAACATAAAAATTGAATTATTATATTATTTTCGTGAATAAATCTAACGAATGCAATTAATTGAGCATTTCCTGTAATATCTGTTGTTTCGTCGACTTGTACAGCAAAATTCGAATTTGCAAGAGTTTTTGCAGTATTTTGCTCAATATTTTCTGACATATTTTTAATTCTGCGATGGATTGTATCATTTGAAAGTGGTATTTTGCAAATATCAATATCAGCTGATCCACCATTGTTTTTACAATTTTGCGACAAGCAGGTAATATAATTTCTTCAGTCAAATTGTGAGGTTTTAAGTTAACAGCAATCAATTCAGCTATTTCGTAAGAAGCTACTTGAGCCTTTTCAGACACACATACTTGTTTTTCAAAAACTTTTACTTGCTTAATTTTTGATGATAAAGACCTTTCAAAGTAGCTTTTATCTTTTGTTGAAAGCGAAGGATGATTAGTCACCAAGTGACATTGGAGTTTGCTAAGAACCATAGCACTATTTGATAATTTAAAACCACATATCACACACTCGGGAACAACTATGTCATTTTCCATTGTAGAGGTAAATCCAAATTTCAAAAAATCATTATATTTCCGATGGACAACGTATTTTTTTGAGCAAGAAGTATTTTTACTTGTGCCGGGGGTTGGCTCATTAACTTGGTCCCTAACGTTATCATTATCACTGTTATCATCATTAAACTTTCTTCTTTTTAACCATTTATCCATTTTCAGAAGGATCTGCAAATAAATTAATGCAAAATATTACTACATGCAAATAAATTAATATTAAACCGAATCGCATACATTTGCCAATTTTAACGAAAGAAAAGGTGCAGTAACTACTATCCAACACCTTGTGAATCCCAACTATCACTAAAACAACACGTTTTGTACGCAGAAGTGGCAAGTGTGCGCCGACTTGAGACATATTCCTATTGCTATGCACGCCGCTTCATCATAATTTGGCACTAAGAAAAAACGCGTTGCACAAAGCAAATAATAAAATAATTTATTTTTTTGTGGATTTAAATATATATTCATGTTAAAAATATTTTTCTTTTTAAATGATATAATTTAATAATATTAACATTATTATATATTTGCAAAATTTGGCGGCACACAAAAGTGCCGCGGCACAGTGGTTGAGAATCACTGCTATAGGGACTTATTTTGATTTTGCAATAACTATTTAAAATTCACAGCATATTTATTCAACTTATTATAAATTTTATTTTGAGAAATTCACAAAAAAATTTGCTTGATCGATAGAATTAAAAGCGGCCTGTGGCCGCCCGCTTGTAGTGCACGCGCTGCACACCTGCTACGATTGGCCCTGATTAGAACTTTGGATCTTCTACAAAACGATAAGTGTACTCAAGAGGACTATGATAAGGAATACAACGCCTGTGAACTGTATGAAGACAAATTTATTACGTATAAAAGCAAAGTTAAAAATATTCTAGCTGGAAAGGCACAAGAAGCGGATGTGCAACTGTTACGTAGATCCGAGGATTTTATGCAAAAACAATCACAAAGAAAAAATAATCAGTTCTTTAAAAGCGATGCGAATTTATTATCGAAAATCCAATCCTTTCAATACAGGATTTGTCGGCAATATTCACAGGGTAAATATCCGAAGGTCTTCACACCTTCAACAGCAATCAAACACAATAAACAGTGTTTAAAAATATACGTAAGTACAGATTATTCACAAGTACCACCGAGCTAATCGCTAGTCAAAACAATCCTCACTACTCGCTGGCTTAATCAAGACTCATCGCCGTACCGGCGAGCATCGTTTTTATAGGCGCGACAGAAACTTCCAGAAATATAACCGCTCGTGATATTAGTGGAGAGATCTACTACTTTCTAGAAGATTCCAGAGGGTTCCGAACTCGCCAACATGGTCATCAATGACGCCAAAGTCGCCAAACTGGCCGCCAAAAATGATGCCAACTTGGCTCTACCGCCAAGTTCTCATTGAATCGTCATTACAACGTAAGGGGCGGCGCTGCTTGTGAATAGTACAATTTTAACATGAAATAAATATAACAGAGTAATATAAATGCATTACACACTCAAATACAAATTATTTACACTATTTACACAAAATTCGTAACACTACGTTTCACAGATCCAGGTACGAAATTCAAACTCTCGAATATTGAGCTACCGACATTCGATGGTAACCGAAGGGACTGGTTAAACTTCTGCACTTAGTTTGAAAAAATACACGCTGATGTCAATATCGACGATCGTGATAAGTTCCAGTACCTCATACAGAGTACTGCACCTAGGTCAAGTCCAAGAGAGATTGTAAAGAATCTGTACGGCACTTTATCACTAATACTCTTAGGCGTCTTTGAGGATTGTAAATTCACGTATATTTCCAACCAGCTCTAAAAGAAGACACCGGGATATGCAAATTAGTTAAAGTATTTAAGGGGAGTGTTGTAAGTTAACAGTAGGCTATTACGTCAAGAGATAGGTTGAAAGTGTTCTAAAGCGATTCAAGTTGATTGTGCGATTAGCGGCTCGTTGATTAGGGAGTGATCTACAATTAGAAAGTTTGTTACGCCTGGGAAGTGAGGTAGTAAAAGGAAGGTGAGATTTAACTAAAACTGAAATTAGATGATCGCGGGCGCCTATTCCCAGAAGGGAGAAAAAGTAAATCCATGATAGAGGAGTTTAAACAAATCCCGAGTGCTCTTACGAAGGGCGGGGAGGGTTGAAGTACCTCCAAGCACAAGCGTTCTAACGAAGCAGAACGCCGGCGGGGCGAGAGGAGGAAGCGCAGGAATGAAGACGGGATGGCCGAAGACTGTTAATCAAGTCGGTGACAGTTCCCCTCAAGAACACAAAAGGAAAAGATGCTGTGCAATGAAGCTACTTGCGTTATTTAGAGTGTGGAAAGAGAATTCATGTCGTGTTATGGGGGGCGGGAGTGGGTTTCTCCACTTCGTTGAAGAGTATGCATATTTAACTTTAGGATGAGGATACGTAAACAGTGTTTGTGTTTTGATAATTGGATTGTCGTGAGATTCAATAGATTTAAGTACATTTCTAGAAAGTTTAGTGATGTAGTTAGAAATCGGCTCCATATGTAGGTCGTAGGAGTTGAATGATGACGGCGGAGCACCTGATCTCCGAAGAGGTCTTTATCTCCTGTCGAACACTTGGGGAGTAGCATTGAAAATCTAACTTGCCCTTGTTAAAATTAAGTAGAAAAAGATAGTACTGGATTGCAAAACTAGCTCAGGGTCGCATTTGCGCCCGAGGATCTGAAGAGTGTCTCGCTTCGACCAATGGCCGGGGGTTACCCGGCCGGTGGGCGGAGCGAGCTTTCGAGGAAGGCGGGTTTGAAAAAAAGTTAATCATTGAATTTGAAAGTCTTTGAAAATTATAAACTAGAAAGTTAAGCCTTTCGACTTTTAACTAGGTTTTGGTAGAAAATATCTAATCGTTCCTCGTCTTTAGCATAGCTAAATTGCCTACCCATTTCTAAGAGAAAGGGGTAGTCAAGAAAAAATCTTCTTAGTTCGCGTATCGCGTCTTTGAAGCCAAAATCATTATCGTTATTATTTTCGTTGATTGAAGGGGTTTCTTCAGTGGCGGCCGGGGTTCCGGGAGTTGATTTTTGTTTCGCAGTGCCCGAGAGGGCAGCTGCGAAGGAGAGAGTTGGGGTGACCTTTTTTGAGGTTTTATTGGATTCAGTAGGGGTGTTACGATTTCGCATCGTTTCACCTTTTCTGGGTTTTTTCTTGGGGAATTCCTCACATTGGCTCCAATTTGCCATGTGTCCCGTCTTGTTGCAATTTATGCATACTGGGTTTTGAATCTTATCCTTTATGGGGCATTCGTTTGTACGGTGAGATTCACCGCACTTTAAACACCTGGTGTGCATGAAGCAGTTTTTCGATGAGTGGTTAAACAGGTTACAGTTGTAACACTGTGAAACCCCCGGTCGTCTGTTGAATGCGTCCACCTGCACCGCGAGGTAGCAGCACTTTTTGAGTTTAAAAATGTCTGGGGAGTTAGGTTTCTTTTCTAGCTCGACCATGAAAATGGGGAGCGGGGCTTTAGTTTTGGATCGGGTGAGCTGAGCCACCTTTTCGACGCTGAATCCTTGAGAAGTTAAGTCATCTTGGATCTCGTTGATTTCAGTAGAAATCGGGAGACCTTTGATGACAACTTTTAGGGGGCGGGAATCTGGTGGATCGATAACATAGAATTGTTCTTTTATTTCCTTGAGGTGATCAGTCACGACGCGGTGTTCGTCGGAAGTTTTGCAGAAAATCTTGAGATATTTCCCCGCCAGCTTGGCTTCGCAGTCAGGGAAATCTTCATTTAGGTTTTTAATAATTGATCTATAATTCGCCTTTTTGTATTTAAACATAATTGGCGGTATTCTGGGACGGGCGGAAATTGGAGCCGCAGTTTGGTCTGAGGTCGTGGGGTTATTTTCAGCTTCCTTTACAGAAAGGCTGCTGAACTTATTCTGCACTTTTACAGGCTGACTGGTCCCGGCAATGGGAGCAGAAAATTTTAACTTTTTAGCAGTCTTTTGGGGGGAGACGAAACCCCTATCATCATTTACAGTTTTATTAGTTTTAGCATTTCCCGGGCAATCCAGTACAGGGCAAGGAAGAGACAAAGCTAACTCACCCAATTTTTGTTCCTTCTGGGAAGAGAGGTCATCATACTCGTTTTGGAATTCAACGAGGGCGTCAGCATCGGTAAGATCTGGGAACTCCTTCTCACTTCGAATGCAGTGTTCGAGGAAGGAGAGTCTGCCGGTCATCATTTTGATGCGTTTTTGCATCTCCTTGTGGCGACGGCATTTGTCGCTATCGCTTTCTTCTGGCGGAGGCTCGACGGCTTTCCTTTTAGGATCTTTCTGTTTGCGGCGCGTATCTTTTCCCGGAGGATTGTACAAGTAAGAGAGGTCAGGCATTCCAATGCTGAACTTCGGAGATTTCTGATCTGTTTCCATATCGGACATCGTCGCTGTTCTTTCTTTGAAGGTGAGATTTAAACCTAGATTATCGGCTTATAAGAGTGAATATACAATAAAGTTAGTGGTAATTTAATTAACGTTAGTAATTCAAATTGCGTGTATCTCTCGATCCTCTTATTCCGGTAATCCCGTTCGATATTGAGTTTAATAGTTGATTAGTATCATATTTTGTGATTTAATTTAATAATAAGGTTCACAATCATTTTTTGAAAGGGTCACGGTGCTCAACTATTTTTTCGACCGACTGTAAAATGTATGTAAAGCAACCAACTGAATTTTGGGATAATGTAATTTTTGTTGATCAAAGCAAATATATTTTCGGATCGGATGGCAAGGAAAAAGTTTGGCGTAGATCAAATACAAAAATGCATGTCAAATATACAGCCTACTGCCAAATGTGGAGGGGGTAACCAAATTGCTGAGGCTACATGGAAAGCTCTGGTGTCGGGAACTTACATATTATTGATGATATAATGAATACATGTGGGAATACAACCGAAATCTTCCAAAAAATTTAGATTCTCCAGATAGCCGGGTTTTTATTTTTGTGTGTGGTGTCTAGGGCTTTTTTAAAGATGTATTGATTAACTTTGAAAAGATAGACGACACAATTTAAAGAAACTTGTTGCAAACTAAATAATTTATTATGAATTTTAGGGGAGCATTTACAGAAGAGAAATAAGATAGGCATCTTTTAAAGAATAGGAAGATTAGATAAATCCTTCGAGGAGGACGGTTGAGATTAAATAAAACTCATTATGCGGTGCTATTGTGACTTATCGCCTGGCGCGGGTGAACGAGTGCTGATGCGCGAAAAACGATGCTTCGCTGTCGGGTGTTAGTGGGCCTCTGCCGAAAAAGGTTGATGTCGGCGTTTTAGTAAGCACGCTAGATCGCGTTGCTGTTTAATACTGTTTTGATTAAATTGCCGTCCTCTGCAAAGGGATATGATCTAACCTCTTTTACACATGGAATATCCTACATCAGGTCATTTTAAATTGTACCAAGATAATGACCCAAAACATACTGCATATATTTTCAAGTTATAGGTCCTCTAACTGTCCTAGTGTTATTAAGACTTCCGCACAAAGTCCAGACCTTAATCCCATTGAAAATATGTAGGATTATTTGGAGCAAAAACTATATGAGCACCAAATTTCTAACAAGCAGAATTTAAGAACATATTTGGTCGAAGAGTGGACCAAATTCGATAGATCTTTTTGCAAAAAATTGATCCAATCCATTCCAAATAGACTTCAAGAGATCATAAAAAGCAAGGGCGGCCGAACAAGATATTAATTTCCAAGTTTGAATTGTTTTTCTCAATTTATTGGGAAGTGTCCCAATACTTTTTTGAGCACGTTTTTTAACTCGATTTCTTTCATTTTCAATTTTAACCATAATTGCATTAATGTATGTGAGTTTTGTTCAGATTATTATTATTTGTGTTTACCAAAATAACATTTTTTTTTTGGGGGCGGGGTCATTTATACGTTTAAATAAAATATATTACGATAAAAATCTATGAACTGGTAGTGTGTCGCAATACTTTGACAGACTGTATTTACCCCAATTTTAGTGTTTTTAACTCCGAAATTGTAGATTTTGGAATCACTGAGACCATATGGTGTTATTAACTGACATTTAAACATAAGACGTGCATTCATACACTTTTGTATATTCCCAATGCACTCTTAATTTTTTTCCACTTGAACAACATATGGATTTGCACTTATTAGAAATTTATACAAGGGAAAACACAGATGCTCTTAGCAGAGCTCATTTAAAGCGCCTCAAGGGGAGTAACTTCATTTAAAAAATGAATAAAAATATTTCTAATTATCATATTACCTCATACCATATATCATTTTAAATATTTGAACTCCTAGAATATATATATATAAAGGGGAAAATCAATTTTTCGAAAATTCCTGTGCTGGACCCTCTGAATGTACATAGCTACTGAGAGTGGGAAGAATCAACCACCAAACAACAAAACAAAAACAATATTATTAAACATTTAATTCTGATGCATCTTCACATGAATGCACCTTTACATTTCAAGTTGTACTGGTTGCAATTAAATTTAGCCCATCTTTTCCCAATTCCCTTCCAACTTGCTATTGACCTTCAGAGATAAAAGTAATGAGTTAACTTTAATTGTCAATTTAATATTCTTTTCCACTATTTGAACTTTATCTGTACATACAGTTGTACCTTCATATTACAAACCTCTATATTGCAAATTTTTCTCTATACAGCGAACTTTTCCTGGAACCAAGAACATTTTATGATTTTTTTTGTGAAATAACCTCCCAATAGTGAAGTACATTTTTTATGTAACGAACTTTTTCTCTTGCGATTCAATTTTCCGTCTCTCTATTTCTAAACATTTCAAGTTGATCTCTCTTTTAATACATTTTATGGCGGTCATAAATTTTGAACTGGTTTTATTAAGTGCCCATCCAACCGAGTACTGTAGAATTTGAGAGTTTCATCCAAGAAGTACAGCCTTTAACCCTCATTGTCCAATTCACTGGAAACATCTTCCATAATCCCTTTCACCCTTAGTGGAGTTGTCTCGTGTCCTTGAACTAGTCTCCGTTCATTTGTAGCGTTGATCAGTCGTACTAGTAACATCGTTTCTTGTAGCTCGAAAATGTCAAAACGAAAGTGCTTGAGCATCAAAGGAAAAAATGTAATTTTTCAGCAAGTGGATAAAGGCATCAAGAAACTTTCCTTGCTGTTTTTTTTTCTTTCTTTGTATTTTTTTTATGGGTAAGATACATAAAATAAATATATATTAACTTACAAAAAGGTGTGAACAATTACTTTTTTAAATACATAGTGTTTATGAATTTAAAATTTGTTTTATGCTTTTTATAAAGAAAATTGAACTTCTGTATAGCGAATTTTCCCCCTATAACGAACCGAGATTTAGCAACTTCGCTATACATAGGTCCGAATGTATACATATGTTCAAACCCCTAGCTGGGCAAAGTTGACTCAGCCTTTCATCACTTCAGTGGGTCAATAAAATGAGTGCCAAGCTTGCTTGGGAACTTAACACTGGGGGTATCGCATCAGACTGACCACCTGACTGGGACATCTGCTCATACACCTAAGGGCCCATGGTCGCGTATACTGAGTTGGGCACATTAGGCCTTGACCATCATGAGCTGTCATGCCACTGAGTTTATATATATATATACTTATTTTTTGGAAATGATATCTAGTAATTATTTTTTTTCTTATTCAAAATGTTTTTTTGCAAGGCTGTTCCTGTAATATGATTTGAAAAATAATCTTAAAACTACAACTGAGATACAACCATCATGATTTTATAGGGGGAATCATGATTACTTTAAAAAGAAAAGGTGATGGAATTTCGTCCATGTCCAGCGCTCGATGTAACATAGTCAAAGATAGATTAGGTTAAATTAAATTGATTACTTACGCTTGCTTGTTCACTTAGGGTTTATTGCTTTCTCTATATCACTCCTAGGGCATTCACTTGTGGTTTAACTTGTTGTTGATTAGTGTGCTTGAGTAAATATAAATAATTATAATGGAAGTTTCTGGTCCTACTTTGTTTCCTCCCGCACTCTTAGGTAGGCAGGACAGTGAGGGAGTGACTTCAAGGGGAAGTCGCTCACAAAATGACAATATTGAAATATTTGTACAGATAGAGTGTAATCGTTATTGAGTTCCGAAAGAGGATAATATGAATAATTTCAATCATACCACACATTAAACATACTCATTGTTGTATTCATTACTATGAGCTTATGGTTAAACAAATACCAAACACATTAAAGCAGTGATCCGGAACCCTCGGTCCCTGGACCAGTACCGGTCCATGGATCAAATGGTGCCAAGCCACCTAAAGAACATTAAACAAAATGACAATAGTTTAAAGTGGTGCATTTCTGTCGGATTTGTGCAACTTTTCACGGAAATCACTTTATATTCTACGTTAAATCATTTTTGGTGTAACTATATTTTATTCTGAAGGCATATTTAAATGTAACTACATAAAAATTGTTAAATCAAAACAATCTAAAACAATCAACATGTCCTACATTTAAACGGGCCGCGGTAAAATTATGAAATGTTGACCGGTCCGCGGCGATAAAAAGGTAGCGGAGCACTACACTAAAGGACATTTTAAATGATGTTGTGAAAATGATAGATTTTATAAAATAGAGGGAATTAAATTGGAGATAATTTGTTTCGTTATGCAAAGAATTATCCAGTGAAAAGAGAACTCTACTTTCACAATCAGAAGTCATATGGTTATCAAAAGGTAAAAAATCTTGAACAGATTTTTTGAGTTGTATGATGAAGTCAAATTATTTTTAAATGAACAGTATCATGACTATTCCCTCCAATATTATGCGATGAAATATAGTTGCAATGTTTGTTCTATTTAGCCGACATGTTTGCCATTCTAGAAATAAACATATTCCTTCAAAGATTGAATACGTATACTACAAAAATGAAAGAAAAACAGAGAATACATTGCTTCTAATACTTAATGTAACACTAGTGATCATCATAAGTAAAAAAAAATAATGTTACGTTCTGCAAAATTAAATATTTTTCAAAAGGAAAATAAACTGTATTCAGATGAAAATGTTACAAAATATGTAATGGAGCTCCTTTTTCATTTGAAAAGAAAGAAAAAACTATAAGAAATATTTTCCAAAACAGAAAAAAAAAAATTATGAATGGATACTATGGATCAGAGGCTTGCCAACAAAGGATATATTAAGATTAGACATTAAAATCCAAATTTAAGCAAGAACAGCTCCTAAAATGTTTGGTAGCAAATTCATGCAGAATATAAAAGAATCACTGCTAATATAAGCATTTTAATGCCATTTGGAAGAACACGTTTGAATGAAAATTTTTTCTCAACATTAAGTGGCAACAAAAACAAAATACAGAAACAAATTAAATACAGAATATGAAATACGACTACAGATAACTTTAATAGAGCTAGACATGGACAGTTAGTGAAAAAAAAATGCAAGTACATATCACTGAATATAATGCAAGAAGGTGACACCAGGAGCACAAATTAATGTTATTAAAGGGTAAATTTTCTTAATCTTATATTAAAATTTTAAATAAATAATACAATACTTTTCCTTAATTTGTTTTACATGAGATACTTATATTATGTTGATCTATTTTATATAAATATTATTTTAAGATATATTTTTCTACCAATGGGGTGGGTTAAATACCTTTAATATAAGTATTTTTAGTTTAATATAATTTGATTAGCCATTAAAACCACATGGGATAAATTAGAATACTCAGATTATATTAAAAGAATTACTCAGTATGAAATCTGAATTCATTCAAAAGATTGCACTTTGTTTTCAAAGCTCATTTTAAAGAACGGCTGCATATCTGCAATAAGCGATGAAAAAAAACTTTTTTTATATTTATTTCAGTGGTTATCATGATTAATTCACTGTAATAAACTTCATCTGTGCATTTAAACAAATTCAAATACAAGTAGTACTATATTAGAAAATATGTTTTAAAATAATTATACAGACTTATTTTTAGCATTTTATTAAAGAATATATACTCATAAAATTCCACAAAATACATTTCTAAAAGAAGAGGAATTTATTAACAGAAAAATGTATTTAGTGTAAACAAATATCTAGAAAAAGATCAGTCACTTTACAGTACTCAAACAAAAGATTTTTTTTTTCATTTTAAACTAACTAAAACATGAAATATATTTAAAATATGACACATATACTGATAATTTTTTTTATGCTCAATGATCGACACTTTTATTGAATTCAACCTAATTTACAATTAACCCAAAACAGAACTGCTACATCATTTCTGTATGCATTAATTCTGAATGTTTTACATTTCAGTTAATGTTATACACCATCACAAATATACATGATTAAAAAACCCTACAACATTTTAAAGCAGAATATTCAAACTTTAAAAAAAAATTCCTATAAAAACAATAAAAGGCACTTTAAATTGGCTTATACAACAATGTTGTAACATATTTTTTCTTGTACCGTAAAGTAGCACTCAAGATCATCACGCCATCCTAAAAAATAATTTTTTTTAATTATTAACTCTTCTAGAACAAGCTTAAAAATAAACATTAACAAAAGACATTAAAATATGTACCTTAATTGATAATGCATAAAGGTGGTTCAACATCACATGATTAGGTTCAGGTAACAGAATAGGTTCATTCTAAAATACAGAAATTACACATAATCTTAAAAAAATAACCATGGGAATTAAATACTTCATATTTTGTTATAATAATACATACAATTGTTTTAGTTATTTTATTTTTCGCTTAATGTAGGAAAGATATTGATATATATGTCCGCTATTCTGTAATTTTAGAATTAGATAGTGATAATTTTACTAACCCTCTGGCTGGAACATCAGCTTTTTTGCCGCTCTTAGAAACATCCGTCTGACAGTCAGGTAAGCAAATTTTTTAAATTTTATTACTTTAAGGACTATTTTAAATATTCCTATCGCTCATGAAATTGAGAAGAATTTTAGAGTTTTTATGAGGCACACTACGTTAATATATTTTTTATCACAAGAATTGTGACTCGTATTTTTATAAAAACTTATTAGAAATTATTTATATTCATGTAAATATAAAAATTAATAATACACGAATAATATACGAAAAAATTATAGGAATATCGGTATGATAGATGGTGATAGATAAGAAAAATCGCACATATCGCGAGTTAAAAAAAATCACCAAGTATTACCACATGTCCCTCTCACTGGGTAGAGTCCAACCGAAGATGTCAAGGCAGCCCACCCAAAAAATCACATCACACCGTTATCTATAGGCATCAAAGCAAATCATCCCCGTTTGAGGGACAGATGTTCCAGTTAGAGGGTTAAAAATATCTTTTAGTAAACAATGAAAAATAGGGACTATTCATGTTTGTAATGAACCAAAACACTAATGGAAATGCTTAAACTTTATTTAAAAATTCTAATTCCCTAAACATTTTAATACAACACTAATTCCCATAAAACAAAATAATTCCAATTTTTATACCAGGATAATATGAAGAATCCATAGCATTTTGATCAAATCTCTTATTTTATACCAATGAATGAAAAGTTCCAAATTCAGTGCAACAGAAAATGCAAAAACTCCAACCATACAACAAATATTTTATTTTAGATATTTATATTATCTGCATTTATGTTTTAAAAAGAACCATGACCACAAAAATCAGCTGTCCCCAAACATCAGATGACTTACTTATATTTCTAAAAAACTTACATTTGAAGCAACATCCTTGTTTAAAATAACCTCAAGCAAATGTGGAGGTAAGACAGGAGGACCAACAGATTTGTCATACGGCCGGCGTGTAGGAATTTCTTGAGAGTATGATCCAGCAGGCAAATTACAATTGGCTGAAAATAAATTAAAAGTCTAACACAAAAATGAAGCTTGACCTGTGATGTACTGA
The DNA here is from genome assembly GCA_019973935.1 of Trichonephila clavipes. Taxonomy (NCBI): domain Eukaryota; kingdom Metazoa; phylum Arthropoda; class Arachnida; order Araneae; family Nephilidae; genus Trichonephila; species Trichonephila clavipes. The sequence goes on from BMAU01020061.1 coordinate 28,398, forward strand.
AAAAACAGGAATGCATTTGTGCATTCTAAGCAGTTTTTAAAAATTGTGGCGGGGAAAAAAATATAAAAGCAAAGACCAATGTCAAAGCCTAACAATGCCCAAGCCACCATGAAATGACATATATGATTCACAGAATGTTCACAAATGCACAGAATTGTTTTAGAATTACTTTAATTTATCCATAGGGTTACAAAATACCTTAAAACAGTTCATACTTTCAGGTTAATATGTTATATGCTTTGAGTGAAAACTGCTTAAGTTAGGTTATGCATTACCAACTTAGCTTTGCATGTGGCAGCCGGAGTCGTTAATCAAACTTAAGAAATCTATAAAAAACAAACAAAAAACACAGGCAACATAGTGAATGAAATAAGAAAATATTTGTTCCAAGAGTTAATTGTGGTGGATTATTTAATAATGCATAAAAATTTTATTCATCGATTAAATAATTTGATCATGATGGATTCAGATTTGAGAATCAGTAATTTGTTCAGCTCTTCACAGAAGAGTAGAGGAAAATCAAGCAAAAATCCAAAATAATAAGTGCATTTTTCACTTCCTTGTCACTGATTAATAGATATCTTGAAGAGTTCTTTTACAGGAGAAAAAACTAAAATAATCAAAATACCATTAACTTCTGATATGGTCAGGCACAATTAAAAAATACAATGGACTTCCACTATTGATACTCATAAAAATAAAAACTTGAGCAATTTAATTAATTTGTTATAACAAATTGTTTTCGAATAAATATTTTTTTTAAATTAAATAGCATGAAAAACAAAATAGAATTTCAACAACAAATGTAACTATTCATTTATAGCACACACACACTGCTGGCCATCCAAAATGCAGTGCCAAGTGGGACACAATGGGTCATACATAGCCAAATTTATATGAGAACACGTTCTACAACTATGAAATGAAGTGAGGTGAGGAAGAATATGAAATCAGTATATTGAATGTTGCTGTTACATTTGGCAATAATAGCTTCTAAGCATTTCAGCATTAAACGGTCTTGTGCAGCCTCCACACTTTTTCAAAGTTGATCTGGTGTAGCAGCAGATAATTTATACTGGGTTAATATCGTTCCCTAATCATAGATCAGACGTATCAGACAAAAGAACATACAATCCATGTCAGCTACACAATCTAGAGATCACATGATTGATTGATTGAATATTAACGTCGCACAGTTCAGCTACACGAGGGCTTTTGGCGACGGACCACGTAATTTTGAACCATGGTCAAGTGACGTGGACGACACCTGAGCTGGCACCTCCCTCTCCTAACTACCACACCACACCAACGGGAGGACGTTTCAGCTCTCGACAGATTTTACGTGCATCGCTGCCCTACACGGCGGGTCTTTAGTGGAACTGGGCTCGAACTCGTGACAAGGCAAGCCACGGTCCGATACCTATACCACTCGGCTACCGCGGCCACAAATCTAGAGGTCACACATTGTTCTGTTGGAATTTGTTTACAGAAAAGCTCTGAAGGTAAGGGAAAACAATAGGCTCTAAAAACTTATAGCACTGACTGGTAGTTGTGCCAGCAATACATACTAACTAGTGGAATCCAATATGACCTCAAATTATAATACCATATAAAGGACAAAGTATGGCATTGCATAAGGCAATAGTTAAGCAACCTCTCTAGATAGTGTTCCCAGACTAAAGGTAATAGCAGCAATGGATGCCTTAAAAACATTTCACTGAGCTGCAAACGATATTGAATGGGACATGTGGACACTAATTGTTATACATCTGATCATATTGTTATACAATATGGCTCCCTGTGCCAATGATTAATTACTGTCTAAAAAAAGTAAAAATATGCCTGTCATCACATGTAGTGTTGCGACGAAGCTAGTGCAATCGATGCCGTCAGTCATTTATTTTCTCCTGCATCTATTAATTACATCATTCTTGCTTGGTTTTGCCAACATGACAACTGATTTCTAGGAAGAATAATCTACATTCTCTATGAGCAACAATTCGACCTCAGTCGAAATCAGAAACGTGCTCGAAAGACGGTCGTATTCTTCGAGGCTATTGAATAGAAAAAGAAAATTCCAGTTCTTGTTTCCAGTTCTCCTTGTTGGAGGCATAACAGGCGTCTATGATGAGCAACTGCACTGAAGTACAAATGATTTGCAAATACCATTGTGGTAGATGTACACTGAAAATGTCATGTTTGAACGTTTTCTTCATAATGCATTTTTCGAGGCCAGCAGCGTGTATATCATGTTAAATGATATTGTTTATTACAAAGATAAACTAAAAAAAATATTTTCTGTTAAACAGGGGGAAAATGCTTTCATTTTTATATGTATTTTTATAAATTCTAATTTATAACATCTCAAAACTAATATACCATCAATTATACTAAACCGCTGAAGGAAAGTCAACACTATATTATAAGTTTTGAAAAATTCACCTGAGTTTCCATTACTTGAACTAGAACTGTCTAATGCTAAGGCTTCAAAAACTTCAAAATCTGATTTTTGAACTGTAAGTACATTGTTCTTTGTTCCCATATCATTATCTACAGTTGGCTGAAAATGTACATAGATTCATATAAAAATGTTTAGGTAAATCTTATTTCTCAACAAAATCGAATTATATTTATAAAAAAGAAAGGAATGAATTTTAATATTTAGTTAAAAAACATTTCAGAATAATTTTTCATAAATGGAGGGTAAACAAAAGATGGGTCTTATAATGGTAGCAATTTTGGTAAAAAAAATACATGAATAAGAAGAGAACAAAATATGTGAACATCACATAAAATATTACATCATTTAGGAATAAAATACATAAGTATTGGTTGAAAATGAAATCCGAATATCATGGAAAAATTAGTTTAAAGAGATGAAATTTTATCAAGGGATTTGTCTAGTTAAATAAATAAGCTCCAGTAAGCATATTTATTTAACCATCTAGGTAACAGGTTAAATTTTAGGCGAGAACCAATTTAAATGTGAAATGGCAGTATATTAGTAACAGCTGCGGCCACTACAATTTTGATTGTATGTATTGCATCACACATATGCCACATATCTATTTTTAGTATGCATTTAACTTTTTGGACTTGGTTACTCAAATTAGTAACAGTTTATACTGGATGTAGATGAGGGGTTAGATCTGTCACCCAATAATACTCAATGAGGGAAAGCACCAGACATCATCCTGTTGTTTAGCTGTCAGGTTATGTGGAGCTCAATGATCCAACTTTACCAGTTTACCAAGTTAACCAGCCGTCACTCGACCGTTGTCCAGAGTACATGGAAGGTTTCCATTAATTTTTGATGGATTGCGTTCGGGTTGTTCCTTATGGTTTGGTCAATATCGTCTTCTTAAATGTGTGATGGCCGTCCACTCCAAGCCCGATATCTTGGAAACTTTTGTCTCCTTCCCTACATTTATGAAACCATCAACTACGTGCGCTTTCATCTATTGCATCCTCCTCATAAACTTGACAAGCATTGCAACTATTGTACTCTTTTTTTTTTTTAATCGAACGTATAACAAACAATGTCTCATATGCTTCTTACTTTCCATGTTACACCCTCTCAGATTCTTTTTTAGATGATTAACTGTGATACACAATGCTTTTGTGCATCAAGCATCTATGTTTGATTGGACATTACAACATCATGAGTGACGTCAACTCCATTGCAAATTTGAGTTTTCAAAAACAGGTAGAAATTTTGTACACACCTAATAACAAAGGTTTCATTACATTACATTACCTTTTTTCACCCTTACTCTGAACTTTCTCCTAAGAAAGGACAACATTTGAAGAAAACATATGCTTGTCTTGTAATTAAATTTAATATATTATGTGGCATGCACATACAGAGTATTCCGTAGGCAATATTTAATTTTTTGCTGGGTCCAGGTCAGGACTATTGTCAGATTAAAATCTGAATAGTGGAGGCATGATAACACATGAATGTCATTTCTTTCAACAATTTGAAACTGGCAGCAAAGTTCAAAGATACAAATACTTTAAAACAGTAATACTTTAAGTAAATCAAAGGGAAATATTAATATCTTAAAAAAATAACCAAATTTCACAATTAAAAAATAAAATAAAAAAGTTTTAAAAAATTCTAAAAAAAGCAATAAAAAAAAAATCTTTACAGAGAAAATTTAATGATATCAAAAGCCCAAAAGTATTTCCAAAAGAAAATAACAAGACAATTGAGACTTTATTAATTTTGAAAAATAAAAAAGCACACAATATATTATATATATCAATATATCTATAAAGATCACAATTCTTCTGATATCATATGTTGATAACATTTAAAGTAATTCTTAGATATAGCACAGTTCATTCGGCATATCAAAACTCAAGATAGATAAGAGCATTCATGAACTCAATGCAAAAGCCCTCAGCCTATCTTCTCTAAAAAATTTCACAAAGGATGAAGAGAACCAGAGAAACTTAACATATGCATTATATCTCATTAAATTAAAGCAGTTAACACGTAAGGTAATTCGATATATTTTCCAACAAGCTGAAAAAGGGGGTATAAATGCATTCATTTTAATTTTGTTATAGTAATTTAAAACTAAATACTAAGGACACAGATAAATATAATTAATAAATTTACTTGACTGGAAGAATGTATCCATTGTCCATCAACGAGAAATTTATATTGATGATCACCTTCAGGAACATTTAAAATCAAAGCAAAATCTCCATGGCTTGAAAAATTAGAAAAATATATGTAGGTTTAATTACAATACATACATATTTCATTCAAATTTATTTAAGCAATTAAATTCAAAATGCTGATTTTATGACACAATTACAAATATTCAAAAATTGTTTTATGATAGAAATTATTATTAGTTGGATTTTGATAATTATATCTAATTCACATGAGGGAGAAAAATTTCATTGAAAAAAAATGGTCACTTGCTATAGGAGAAGACTGATAATTATTCAGTTCAAATAAGTCTTTCAAACACACTGAATTATATGATGATGAACAGAAATGTATCCTTTTGTTCACATCTACATTATAGGAAGAGATAACTAGAAATGTCAATCTGAATATAACCTTATATTGATTAAGAACAGGAAGCTCATAACATTCTAATGTTGTACTGAATAAATCCATCTGCATTAAAGCTAATTTAAGAATCTGTTGAATTTATGATATGTGAAATAATTAAATTTTAATTTTAAAATAATTTCAACTACGTATAAATGTTAGAAAAGTATGAGGGAGAACTACTGCATGATAAAACATTACACATTTGATAAATAACTATACTAAAACACTATACAAACAAAAATCAACTAATATATGATACAAATATCAATATATGTATGATTAAAGTATATAACCAAAAGCCACAGAACATTTTAGATTTTTGACACTTCTTTGTATTTCAAGAGTAATACTTGATTAAACGTCTTTAATGCATAAAAAAACATAATTAAACCCCACTTTCCAGTGAAAATTCAGTAACTTGCTTATTTAGGGAACCAACAATAAATCCGCCCTAAAGTTTTTTTATCATAAAAAGCTGCAAGATTAGTCGTTTTCACAAAATGTTTAATGAACTATGAATAATGTTTGCATGTATTTTGGTAGAAGTAGCATGAAGATATAATCGATACTTGAAGACACATTTTTTTTACAAAGTTCATACTTCTAAAACGTGTTTTTTTTTTTTGTATAATATCTACAACTTTTTAACAAAGTTTTTGAAACTTCCAGAAATATTAATAACATACAAGAAAAACACACCAAAATTTGAAATGAAAACATTACTTTTCAATAAAAGATTTAATAGCAATTTTTTTTATTGTAATTCTACAAAAGATTAATTCTATAATTTTATAGCCAATAATATAAAGAAAGCCATATTTATGATACTTCTCTTTTAGAAGGAAGCTGGATAAAAGATTTTCCACAAATTCAATTTTAATCATGCATCAAAGGAAGATCACATAACATCGTCCAAAATATACTAATATACTAAATTTACTAATTTAATAATGAACTACATCATATAAAATGCATTTACAACATATAGAAACATATTTATAGGAAATACTAAGCATCACAAAATAGTACCTTTTATTCATATAAACGGTGAAGGAAATCTTGAAAAACATATTTTACAACTTTTTTTTTAAATTACAAAAAATTGAAAAAATTTAACTTTTAACCCAATTTACACCTGTCTCTCGTCTTGTCGAATTTCCAACTCCTCAATGTTTTTTTTTAAATTCTGGGAATAAGAAAAAGTCATTTGGGGTGAGACTGAGAGAATAGGAATGATATGGCAAAATTTCAAAACCACATTGATTCAAAGAACTGCACTTTGAAATGAGTGAGCAGGTCCATTGTCTGCAGAAAGATAGCCAATTTGATGGTAAAACTGTGCTGTTTCCTGATCTGAATATTACACAATTTGTTCAGCAGTGAGCAGTAATAGATAGTACTGATGGTCTGACCCATCTCTAAGTATTCTGTTAAGATGAATCCACCTCAGTCCCAAAAAACCAGCAGCACCATTATACCTCCTAACTTCTGCACCTTAGCAAGGTGAGTTGTGGCAAAAGGCTCTCAGAACATTTTGCTTGTATACATTGTCAATATTTCTGGAAGTTGTGATATTTGAAAGGGAAACTGTAATATTTATATATCCATAATGGATATATCTATATAAACACACAAAAATGAATACAAATATTGAAAATAACCATTTAAATACTTTGTGAACGAAACAAATCCTTTTCAGCTTTTTCTGGAACAGTATGATCTGATAGTTTTTTTCTTTAACTTTTAGGTGGTTTCCTGCAAAAACCATTAGAAATACACTGGAAAGTGTAAGTTTCAAGTATGTCCTTAACATGACCAAGGTTATACAGTATTTTGTCATGCTTTTCTTTAGAAATTAAAAGAAATGAATAAAATTTAAAATTTACCATGAATTCTACTTATGTAGTGCATATATAGATACACATCTTATGTTTCACTTGAATTTAAAAATTCAATTTAGGAGTGCTAAAACCTGTAAAAGATCATTTTAAAGTATGCTACACTGGTCTGTAAAAGTTAACGATGAAGTGGAGAAATCAGGATAACAATGGAACAGACATTCACAATTCAGCATTTCAAAGGCAGTTTAATGATTAGTTGTGCTCATATCCGTGTACAACCACAGCAATAAAGGATCGGTATGTAGTTCAACAGAGGAGAAAGAACAGAAAGCAGACAGTGGGGGAAATCATTAGACTTAAGCAACAAAGTACTGTACAGCCAATATTATATTTTACTGTGGCCAGAAGACTGCACAATGATGGTCTAACTGCATGACCAGGATGGTGTGGGCAATAAATGCTTCTCATTGGAAATAAATTATGTGGTACTGGAAATACAAAAATGGACAAATGAGCGATGGGATTGAGTACTTTTTGTTGATAAAAGCAGATTATGAGTAGTAATTCTGGATGCATACACACCTTTTTAGAGTAGGGGGTAAGCAATAACTCTTCCAGCATATTGAAAGGAACCCATTCAGATATGACAGAGGTATTGAGTAGTGATCATAATTGGTACTTGTTCTGACCCTTACATCTTCTCAGGTAGTTCAAGAACTGCACTATATTGTATTATACTGAGACTTCTTTTTTATATGTATCTCTTTAGAGAGATGCTAAGTATTCTAAGATCTTCATGGACAACAATGCTATACCTCATGGTACAGAGGCTCTCCAAAAACTGTTGAAAAGTGAGATTATAAGAATTGATTGACCAATGAGGTTTCTGGATCTAAATTCCATTGAAAACGTGAGGAACACTCCAGCCAGACAGTTTAGACTTCACAATATGTTATCAGCTGTCAGTAATGATTCCACAGCTGCAATTGAAACTACAACAGGAACGGAGAATTCCTCAACAGATCCTTGACAATAAGATCCTAAGAATGGACAGGTGATGTCGATCCTGGATAATACTTAGAGGTGATTATATCCTACATTACAGGCTGTATTTTCCTTGGAAGTCTTCTGTAACATGGGCAATTTGGTCTTATGAACAATTGCGCTTTAAGCTTATTCTCGAATAAAAATCTTTTATGGTTCTGAGGATAGTATTTCTGAAAAGTTTTTACTTTTTCCACACGCTTATGATTCAAAGATGTCACAACATTATTTGTATCCCTTTTGAATACTACTGTGCGATGTCACATTAAAAAACTCACCCAACCTCAATTATTACACACCAGTGTAAATACAAATAAAAATAATACATACACAGGCATAATTATTTGAGCTGAATTACTTGATAGCTGCAAAATTAATCAAAATCAAAATTGAAAGCAAAAATTAAAATTAGTAATTTCAAATGAATTACCTCTCAACCATTGGAATAGGTTTCCAATCAGAAAATGTGCCACTGATTAGAACTTCTTTTCCTCCTCCCTCCCATTTGAAGACAGTAGGAAACTGTGTACACTCAGATGATGCTATGCCAGTAATTGAAGATCGTGTTGCGCTGTCATTTTTACTCTAGAAAAATATGGAACAAATAAACAAACAGTAAGGCATCAAAATGTATTGGGTAACAAAATAAATATGCATAATGTTCAAGAGACAGTATCTATGAAACAGAGAACAAATAAAAAGAGTACAGCATATAGGGTTAATCATGTAGAAAACTTACCTTTGTTTCTTTTGAAGTTAATGCTAAAAAAAAAAAGGGGAAATTAAAATTTTAAATCGATCTTCAATATCCAGAGATACTTGATATCATATATTCAATAAATTTTTCACAGATTTACAATTTTATACGTAACAGAATTTTTTACAATTAACAATAACTTTCACTTTAATTACATTAATATTCTGATACATCATAAGTACAATAAATATATTTGCTATGTAATTAGTATAAAAAAAGGAAGACATAAAAATTACTATACTATTGTAATATTAGAATATTTAGTTACTTCATGAAAGATTTTGGGGGGGGTCAGAATTGCTTTTTTGGGACGAAATTAAGTCATATAATTTAAATAAAATATATTAAGAAAGTCACATTTCATGTTTCTAAAAACAATTTATCGCCAATTAGTTTAAATATAGATTGGATAATGGTTATAAAATGAGTTAGTGGTAATGGATATCATAGTTTTGAACCAACCAACACCATTCTAAATGTTTTACACTTGCTTAAAAACTTTAATCCTAAAACAGAATCTTTCAGATATAACAGTCTTTGATGAGATTAAAACCAAACTTAGAAGTTACATTATACTGAAAATTTTATTGACAATGCCATTATAAACTCCTTACTGAAGAATAACTTTGCAAAGTGCTTAAAAATATTTGCAAGTTTTAATACTTTTGATATGTTTTTCTTTTAGTTTCAGAGATTATTGTGCAAAATTTATTGTGTATTTCATACCCCCTTAAAAAAATTTTAGTTACTTATTATATTACATTGAAAAAATAAACAGTACATGACATAAAAACTGACAGATGGCTCTCTATTCCCAGTCAATCAATCATTTGCCACAGTTAATATTCTGAACATCATGGTGGCAAAGAATAAAAGAAGTGTTCAATTGCTGAGAAATCTGAAGAGAATGGTGGTCTGCAAAGCAACTGTATGTGTCTTGCAGAGCATCTTTGTTTACAAGCATTGCATGGTTGGGCATTATCCTGCTGATAAAGAACCTTCAGCACCCCCTGAAGGAAATTAAGTGTCAGTGGCCACAGTATATCCTCTAGTTATCGCAGTGCCCAGAATATGAATCAGAGGTAACCTGCAACCAAACTATGATGCTATATTGTCAAGCAGTGGAGCAATCCATAGATGTGACTATAATGAAGTCACCATGTTGGTGACATACATGTACACAGCAACTATCATTGCAGAAACAAAAACGTGACTCATCTGAGAACATGATCCTTGGCCATTCTGGCATCATGGGATATAGATTTGTCTGTGCTGGGGAATCAATGGCAGTTTTCTTCACAGATGCCATACCTGCAGGCCACTAGCAGAAAAAAAAATCAATGGGTAGCGGTTTCAATTGATATGGATCTATCAAGAATTGTTTGTGGAGCCGTCACTGACTACACATGTTGATGTCACTATGGTAACTGCACAAGCAACGTTCAAACATACACTATTTCTTTGTTTCAACCATCTTTTCTCCAGTTAATGAACTATGGATATGCCACCTAAGTGTGTCAGCTGAGATTTTGCTTGTTGGTGGACCTAAACGAGCTGTCTTCGGCAACATGGCACCCTTGAAACTTAACACACATCCTTGTTCTACCCATTTTGCCACAACCAAATGGGCAGTGAATACATCTAGGTAGGTTTCAACTGAGATTTGATGTATGACCAACCTGCCCTTCTCAGTTGAATCATTATGCCCCAACTAAATTCATTTGTCTGTTGGAACTGCCTCTGTTGGCTATGGTTTGTCATTTACTGCTGCTACACATGTTCGCTGAGGCAAGAATACAAATCTCCACAATGATTTCCCTAATAGAAATAATGGCATGGACATTGACCACTTTGCACAGGTTTCTTCCCTTTCATCCTACTCAATATGTGCTGGACATTTTGCATCTTTTGTATTACTCAGGGAAGTATGCCTATTTAGAAATATGCATAACTTTCTGTGCAACCCTTAGGTTGCATTCACACAGAGCAAAGGTTCTTAAACTTTCAAAATCGATGCCCTCCCCCCCCCTCCTTTATATATCAGCCTGACCTCAAGATTTTGAACACTCCTCCTTGACTCCCAATGCATAGCTGAGTGATATAAAGGTACTTCAATAATCTTAAGACTGCCTCTGCTATACTTATACAGATTTTTTAACGCTTTTTCTTTGAAAAAACAGTAAATATCAAATTATAAAAATATTACAAAATACTTTCAAATAAATAATGTACTTAACAGTATTAATTAATTTTTAATGAAAAGATGCTGTTATGTCAGGTGTAATATTTAAAATCTGCACTCTAAATTCTGGTTCTACACTTTCCAGGCAGCTTCTACACTTATTTTTAAGATATGGAGTCGAAAATGTTTTTTTCCATAAGTAAATAGTTTGGAAAGGTATCAATGCTTTCTTTGACAACTCGGAAAAATTTTCCTGTAAGTAACCCCAAAAGTTTGGAAGGGACTTATTTTTGTAAATCAATTTCAAACTCCATCAATGGAAATTTTTTTCAACTGTTCTACTGATGTGAGACCATCCTGTTCATACACATCTTCTACAAACAGATCTCTAATCCAGTTATTTTTTCTTTTGAATACAGGAAAATACTCCTGGAAACTCAGCCTTAAATTTAGTCGATATTGTATAACAAGCATCGGGTCTTCTACACATTAGAACGGAGAAAATCTTTCAGATTGAGAAAGAAACACTTCAAAATTATAGCTTCTAACTTTTGAACAAATGCTTCAAATTTGTCTTCAACTTGAAAAACAATATCATGTGTCCCTTGAAGACAATCATACTTAAGTGGCTATAAATGTCTGACAGATATGCTAATTTAAGTAAACACGAAAACGAATTTAGACTATCACTGAGATGAAATTTCAGCGCAATGAGAAACAACCTTATTTTGTCTCTTAACTCTTTCGGGATGAAGGACGCAAACACATGCGTACTACCAGAGCCAAAGGTTTCCACCGCGAGTGTCACTCACAGGCTGGAGGGTTTTGTGTAGTTAAGCCTAAATCCATAAAAATACCGAAATATGCCTTGTTCAATATTTTTTTTTGTATGTTATACGAATGGCATGTGCTTTATATATTTCATACTAATATACTATATTAACTTTAGCCACTTTCTGCTTAAGTACATGTTTTTAAACATTTTATTGTCAGCATTTGTAAAAGTCGACCTTGTAAAAAAGTAAGAAAAAAAATAAAAATTTTGTCCACCAGATCTAATTATACATTAAAAACTAGACTGCAAACCCAAATCAAATGCTTTAGCGAAAATAAATCTCTCATCTTCATTATAAACCAGAGGTGTTTGTGGGACCCCAAAAAATCCCCTGAAACTTTTACGGACTTACTACCGACATTTTGGAGTTTCGAGAAGGGGGGGGGGAGAAACGAAAAATTACAATTATGAAGTATTGTGAATGACCTAATTATAAAAGTTCAATGAATTACTTTTTTTTGCAAAATTAATAACCATAAATTTTCAAACATATAAACTACTACATTTTATGTAAATATTTACCCAGCAAACAAAATTACCCAGATCAAAATAAATTCATTATTATTCCTATTTCCCTTTGAACGACGATCCCCGGAATTTCCGGGTATCGAAGTTCAAAATCCCCGGAGCACAAACACCAGCAACAAAAACCAGATGGATAAACAAAAACCAGATGTTCATTTCAAGAGCAGTCGTAAAGTACTCAATTGGAAAACATTCCCTTTCCCTGATGTTTATAAAACAAAAACCATGTGTAAGTGAATAATATTTCTCTCATTTCGAGTAGGTCAGATCTCCATGTATCTCAAATCTTATGGACATAGAATGCCATCTATTGCCAAAAAAACTGAACTTGTAAAACGTTCCAAATGCCTGGCACACATCAGTGAGCCATTCAGCCTACGGAGAAGAAACACGCAGTCTCATTTTGCAGTCATTCAGCCTCTGGCAGTGTTTTGCACTGGCTCACATTTAGGACATTTGTCCTGAAGGCATTAAGGCCTTATCACATAGGCATGTCTCAAAAAACTTGAGTCTTTTTCGAACAAACCTTTCAGAAAAATTGTTTGAGCAGCTGTGAGGATGAAGGGTTGCCGTAAACAAAACGACACACTCTGACGTCAGCCGCCCCCTATCTTCACATTGGAAAATTACTCGTCGATTTTCTGCTTCAGAAAACGAACATCCGATATTATTTCGTTTATTTCGCTCGCGCTTTTGTGGATGGTCATAAACAGAGATGGAGCATGATTCAGTTTAAAATATTATACGCCATTTCTGATACGTATGACAAAGCCGGGGCTGCCATCTTGTTTATGATGTAGGGAGACAAAGAACCCCATTGACTGGAATTTCGAGCAATTCTTTCCACTCACTACGAAAAAGTAGATCGAAGCTGTTGCTATGGCAACTGGGGGGAAATTGCTCCAAAGGGTTGCTTGAAAGAAAAATTGCTCCAAGTTTCTGTGTGTTTAAGTTTTTAGTTCCCAGAAGCAAGACAGAAATTTACCTCTAGAATCGAGATGTGTGCAATCATTATCTACTGTCCAGCTATGAATTCTGTTCTTAATTTTTGCACGTATGTTTCTAATAATTTTTTGAAAATATTAAGTTCCAATGATGGCTATGCAGTTGTAAATGATAAGAAAACTGAATTAATATTCTTGATTGAAATACATATTCCAGTAGATTTTTCATAGAGGACAATGTAGTGATCTATTCCAGGATGGCACATTTTAAAACTTTTCATGAGCAGTCTGTAAAAAAGAGAAATCTGAGCATTAAATACCTTTGCAAACCCCCTAGAAGGACTACAGGAGTCCCAGGAGGTCCATGAACCACAATTTAAGAACCATTGACATAGAGTATGTACAGTGGTTTTTTAGGGATTGCAATACCGGTATACCAAATACCGCTATTTTGAGCAATTTGTAGAATTTTGAAATACCGCTACTCACAAGTTTAAATACCAGTTTTTCGGTATTTACTAGAAATTCCTTAAAATTATCTCCAATATATGTTCAGGGATCACCAATATCACAAAATAATATGCGTTTTTATTTTTGTGTCTCCCTAACAGGCGAAATTAATTAAACTGTGAATACAGTTGTATCGTACAGTTAAGAGAAGTGATAAAATATGTGAATGATCCAAAGAGGTGGGCTAAAAATATACTGTTACAGCTCAGAGCGATACTGTACACACTCAGAATTTATAGACTGATATTCATATATGTGAAAACAAGGTCGTAATTGGGAAGAAAGCGCTTAATATTTTGATATTTTTTAAATTGGTGATTTGTTATTCACACAGTAATTGCATATCATACTTTGGGGCTCAAAATATTTTTTTATATTAATTATATATATATACTCATAAATAATAAACCATAATAATGAATGAGAATAACTTTAAAGAACATAAAAAAATCAGTTGATAATACTTTGGTTTGGTTTCATTATTTATATGATGAAAAGAATATAGTGGCACAATGTAAAAAATGCTCTAGTGCAATAAAATTGAACGGAGGAAATACAAACGGGGACTCTATTCACATTTAAAAACGAAACATGATACAAAATGGCTAAAAAGGAAAGAATCTAATTGCGATGAAGATACAAATTTTAGCACACTTTCCAAGGCCAAGCCGTCAGAGATCTTAGATTATTTTCAAAAAAAGATAATTCGGATGAAATTATTGCTCAATATTACGTTCCAAGCTTAATGACAGTGCAATTCATGCATTGTCTTTTTAAGATCACATTTCAAAAATTTGTACTAGCATCAGACTGATTAGAGATTTTTACACTTTTTTGTGATTTAAATAAATAAGATGTTCCTTTACTTTTTTTGTGTGGTCTATATATACTGTTATAATTTATGAGTTGCAAATTATTTTTTGTGATATTTACACTCTCTAATAAAACTGGCAAATATAAAACAAAGAAACACTAGCGTTTCCGTGCTTTTTCTAAAATTTCTAATATCGGTATCCCTGTATTAAGATCTAAGAAATACTGAATACCAGTATTGAACTTTTGGTCCTATATTGCAATCCCTAACAGTGGTACTTAAGACCAAGTTTGTAAATCAAAATGTTTGCATCTAAAATCAGTTTTTAATTTGAAATTGATTAAAATAAAAATTAATTTATACTAAGGCTCCTCCAAAACAATTTCACTGGTTTTAACAGTGTATTTATTATGAAAAAATAATGTAAAAAAAACCAAATCAATACAAACAGGAGGTGGATATTTTGGTGGCATCAATTAGCATTTAGTATTATTTTTTCCCTCATATCCTTTTTGGTTAATTTTCTTCTCTAGTTTATCAAGTTCTTCTGCTTCAAACTATATTATAATATAGAAGTAGTATGATTGTTTTGCATTGCCAAATCTATAACTCTTATAACTTGCTCATTTTTGTCTATTATTTCACACCTTATTTCCATTCATATCACCTTTTTCTTTTCCTCATCACTGTTCTTAAAACTCATATTCATTTGATTGAAAGCTAAATAGGGGAGGGGACTAGCTAAATAAGTAACTACATAATTTTTTTTTTTAATTTAACAAGAAAGAAATGTTTTTGTGGGTAGTAAATATGTGAAGTAGGTGAAATGCAAAATTCAGAAATTTGAACGGAGTGGTGATAGTAGCATTACTGGAACTAGTTTGTAACTAAGGCAAAAGAGAAGATATTGACAAAATTAAAGCTTGAATATAAAAAAAAATCATATGTTGAGACATTTACATCTCTAAGACCCCCTGTTTACAGCATGAAATGAAATATATGAATAACTTTTCAAAATATAAGAGATAAAGATAATACTTACCTAAAACAACTAAAAGAGAAGGGGGAAAAAAGCACAATAGATTTTCAAATTCTAAGGAAAACCATTAAAATATTTCAATTAAATCATGCAGTTCAATTTATATCATATACAACCTTGGAATGAAGCTTTAAATTTAAAATATCTCCTTTATAATTGTACATAAACATTATTAAAGGAATCCTTAGGTTAAATAGGCAGATAAAATTATAAAACATTTATTTAGCTTTCTTTAAAAATGCACTGCATGTATAGCAAAATAATATTTGCTCAATAGTCATTCATATTGAATTTCTCTAATAGTTATAAATTTATTATGAAGCATTACTTAAGAAATCACACACTTAAATTGATTATTGAATGAAAATTACTTTAATAAAAGTACAGTCAAACCTCTATATTGCGAATTTTTCTACATAGCGAACTTTTCCTTGGAACAAAGAACATTTCCTGAATTTCTTCCTAAAATAACCTTCCAATAGTGAAGTGCATTTTCTATATTATGAACTTTTTTTCTTGAGATTCAATTTTTCTCTCCCTATTTTCAAAGTATTTCTGTACAGAGAGTTCAAGTTATTCTCTCTTTTAACACATTGTATGGTGGTCATAAATCTTGAACTAATTTTATTAGATGCCTAACTCCCCGAAAGTAGAATTCTGATTGTTTCATCAAAGAAGTGAAACCTTGAACCCCCACTGTCCAGTTCACTAAAAGCATCTAAGATATTCCCTTTCACCTTCAGTGGAGTTGTCTCATATCCCTGTGTCCTTGAACCAGTGTCTGCTAATTTGTAGTGTTGTTCAGTCGTACTGGTGACTTCGTTTCTTCTAGCACGAAAATGTCAAAACGCAAGTGCTTGAGCTATAAACAAAAAAATTTAATTCTTCAGGAAGTGTGTCGAGAAAAAGGATTTTGCTTCAAAATTTGGTATTTCTCCAGATTATCAACTGTTATAAAAACTCGAGATAAGTTACAAAATTATAATTCATCGAATTCTTGTTCAAAATGTTTAAGAGTATTTGTCTATGAAGATATTGACAAGGCAGTTTTGAAGTGGATACACACAGCGCGAGATAAAAATGCTCTGATCTCTGGATCTTTTGTAATAAAAGGCATTGGGATTCGACCAATTTCTAGGGAGGAATGGATGGATTGAAAAATTTAAGAAAAGACATGGAAAAATACGCCTGAAGGGATTTTTAGTGCATAGTAAGGATGTGAGTCATATTACGAAACAAAGCATTTCTTCAAACAATATTAACAGATTTTATAAGTAATTAAATTTAAGGATACATGTGATAAAATGCATGTTTAAAATTACTTGCATGCTTTAAATTAGAAAATGTCCTTAAAATTCCTTAATTTTAATAAAAAATTATTTTCTTAATGTTGAAAATACAGTATATTCTTTGACATTCTTTTTTTCTTGTTTTCCTGGTAGTTTTTCTTTCTTCTTTTTCCCTGGTGGGTAATATACATAAATATTAATTAATAAAAAGATGTAAATAATGATTTTTTTAATATATAGTGTTTATGAATTTAAAATTTGTTTTATGTGGTTCATAAAGTATATTCAAAGATGAACCTCTATCTAACAAATTTTCTATATAACGAACTTTTTTCGGGATTTAGGGACTTCGTTAAATAGAGGTCAGACCGTAATTTCCTCAACTTTCATAAGAGATCTTCATTCAAAACACTAGAGCCTAGGATGTAAACAAAAAAAAAAGCTACCCTTAAAAATAATATAACTCAAATTTATGGGGTTGGGAGAATTATCTTTCTAGACTTGCTAAAAAAATTGAAGCAGAAACATATTAGCATTGTGGCGTGCCTCGGCACCCACCTAATTCCTCTTAACTGGAAAACACTTGCGAGCAGAGAGAAGTGAACTGATATAACCGGACACTCAAAAAGCCTGTCTTTTTTCAGACACTCGCTCCCACTTCTCTCCCTGACTCGCACGAGGAAAGAAAGGCTTTCCCTTTCTTCAATTTCCATGTTTCAACCTAAGTAATTAGTAATTCTTATAATATTCTATAATGCTGTAAATTAAAAATATGTTTAACCTTTATTATCATTCATTTTTACTATTTACATGGCGTGGAATAAATCCTTAATAGATTCTCACTTCACGCTATAATTGGTGACCTGAACACCCGTGAACACAATCCGTTAACATCCAGTTCATTTTAAAGATAATAATGTTAATTTTTTAATTTTCTAATTTTAATCTCATCCTCGGATTCTTCCCACAATCAATTTAGGATCAATTCATGCCTGAGCTGTCGCTGGAAAATCAGTAAGTTTTTATGCTTTTCTTTTTCATTTATGTACGCTGTATGTTTTTTCAAAAATTTCTGTTGCACTCACGTTTAACATACTCTGAATAATTTTTTTCCAAAAACTGTGTTTGCCAATTTCATGAAGAGATAATTTTTTGTGTATAGCATGCATGAAAGATTTTTAATCCTGTGTACATATTTTATTGCAAATATAATTTCATTTTCCTAACGTTTGTTTTTCAACGTAAAATATACTTATGTAAGAAGATTTTATTTACCTTCCAAAATGCCTAATGAATGTGATAGTAACCAGATATCCCACATGGCAGTCAAACCACCACCTTTTTGAAAACATAACCCTGCGCTATGGTTTGTGCGATTAGAGGCGCAGTTCGATTTAGCCAAAATTTTAAATGATACCACTAAATTTAATTATGTTCTGTCTGCTGTTGAGTCAGACATTTTAAATTCTGTTAGCGACTTGGTTCTAAAACCACCTGAAAACGGAAAGTACGAAGCCTTAAAAAAGCGTTTAATCGAAGTACATTTAGAAAGTGAGGATTCTAAAATTCGAACTCTCTTACAGGGTTTAGAGTCAGGGGGCCAACGGCCATCACAGCTCCTTACGCGCATGCGTTCCCTCGCCGGCGATAATGTTGGTGAGCCACTTTTGAAATCGCTGTGGCTCGGACACTTACCTAACGGAACGCAAACAATTCTTGCTGCTCTCAACGAAAACTTAGAACAGCTAGCTACTGTTGCTGATAAAATCAATGACCTGACTTTTTCCCAAGGAATTAATTCAGTTGCAGCAACATCTGAAAAAAACTGTGCAATTAGAACAATAAATTGCTCAACTTACACAGCAAGTAAGCGAACTAACTAGTTTCGAGAAGCGTTCCCCTAGCCCAGCCCGCAACTCAAACCATTTCCGCAATCGCAGTAAATCGCGAAATCGTTTTAAAAGGTACCAAGAACCCACAAATGGGTATTGTTTTTACCATACAAATTTTGGCAACAAAGCAAAAAAGTGTGCTACTTCATGCTCTTTTCGTTCGGAAAACTAGAATGGCGATCGTCTCCTGGCCCCATTGGCGATCGCCTCATTAACCGCGTGTTATTGGCCGATTCTTCCTTTAAGATAACTTTTTGATCGATACAGGAGCGGATATTTCTGTTATTCCGAAATCTTTCGCACCTCATGCTAAAGTTCAACAAGACTTAACTTTGTACGCTGCGAATGGCACAAAAATACCAACTTACGGCACAAAACGAATTTTACTCGATTTAGGTTTATGACGCCAATTTACCTGGTCTTTCATAATCGCAGATGTACGCCAACCAATCATGGCGGTTGATTTCTTAAAACATTTTAATTTGTTTGTCGATGCTAAGCATCATAGAGTTATCGACGCCAATACTAAACTTTCTTCGAACGGCCAACTTCCAAAAATTAAGTCTGTAACATCTAACCTAGCAATATTAGTCAGCAATACTAAGTTCGATAAGGTTTTAAAACAATATGCCGAATTAATTAACCCTTCACAACCGATAAATGTTGATACTTCGAACCAAGCTTATCATCACATAGAAACTAAAGGCCTGCCAGTATTTTCAAAACCTCGTCACCTCGCACCCACAATTTTAAAAGCTGTTAAGAAAGAGTTCCAATACCTAATAGCACAAGGTATAATTCATCCGTCAAAAAGTCCCTGGGCAAGCCCACTGTATGTTGTTAAAAAATCTAATGGAGAGTATCGACCCTGTGGTGATTACCGTAGACTTAATTCAGTTACCGTGCCCAACTGCTATCCAGTCCCTCACATTCAAGACTGCACTCAAAATCTGTATGGAAAAACTATATTCACTACTTTGGATTTGGCCCGAGCATATCATCAAATAGCAATAAACCCACCCGATATTCCTAAAACAGCCATAACTATTCCATTTGGTCTATTTGAGTATACTGCTATGCCCTTTGGTCTTCGAAATTCCGGTCAAACATTTCAGAGACACATGCATCAAGTCTTAGCTCATCTAGAATTTTGTATTCCATATTTTGATGACTTACTCATAGCATCTTCCTCCGAGGACGAACACCTTGACCATTTACATCAAATCTTTTCTCGTTTAAGAGATTACGGTCTCAAGTTAAACTCCGAAAAATGTGTTTTAGGCAAAACATCTGTAAAATTTCTGGATTGTCTCATCACAGCTGAGGGTGTTAAACCACTTCCCGATAAAGTCGAAGCCATTGCAAATTTTCCTAAGCCAGATATTATTTCACAACTAAGGCGTTTTTTGACCATGTTAAATTTTTAGAGATGTTTTTTACCCCATGCAGCTGAAGCACAAGCACCTCTTAACAAGTTGCTTACTAATTGTAAAAAAAACGATAAACGTCCCGTTCCTTGGAATGAGGAAGCAGAGACCGCATGTATGCAATGCAAACCCTCATTGGCTAACGTTGCAACCCTGAATTATCCTACCCCCAATCAACAGCTCTGTTTACTGGTTGATGCGTCCAACTCCGCAGTTGGAGGTGCATTAAATTGCTTGACGGAAAATGGTCCTCAACCTATTGCGTTTTTCTCACGTAAACTGAGTGCAACAGAAACAAAATACAGCACATGACAGGGAACTTCTTGCTATATACTTAGCAATAAAACATTTTAGGCACCAGTTGGAAGGACATAATTTTATAATATTCACAGATCATCGCCCTTTAACTTTTGTGTTTAATAAAATCTCGGACTCGTGTTCTCCCCGTCAACTCAGGCATCTTGATTTCATATTGCAGTTCAGCACAGATATCAGACATGTTTCAGGATCTGATAACTCCGTGGCAGATGCTCTCTCAAGAATTAATGCCCTTAATCTTTCAACCACTGATCTCCAACACTTAGCTGATAGTCAAATCAAAGATGAGGAACTTAAAACCTTAATTTCTTCCTATGACTTATCCATTAAATTAAAACTTTTAAAAATGGGAAACGCTCTTGAAATCTTCTGTGATGTCAGTAGAGAAAAAGTACAGCCTTATGTGCCAGAGGAATTTCGCTTTGAAGTATTTCGCTCTCTCCATAATCTCTCCCACCCAGGTATTTGTGCCAAAAAGCGCCTCATCCAAGACCGCTTCGTCTGGCCGTCCATGCTGAAGGACGCTGCTAAATGGACACGATGCTGAATCCCATGCCAACGATCCAAAGTCCAGAGGCATACAGTGAGCCCTATACAACCTTTTGCTCCAACCATTGAGACATTTCAGCACGTCCATATCAATCTAGTTGGACCATTTACACCATCTGATGGCTTCCCCTTCCCTGTTGACATGCATTGATCGCTTCACCCGATGACCGGAGGTCATTTTTGTCAGCGATATCTCCGCTGAAGCAGTGGCAAAAAGCTTCATCGCTAACTGGATATCGTGCTTCGGTGTACCTGCCATCATAAACACAGACCAAGGAGGCCAGTTCCAGTCTCATCTTCTCTACAGCCTGAAACAAATATTGGGAATACAACGAATTCGAACCACTCCGTACCACCCTTCTTCAAAAATGGTATGGTTGAACGCCTTCATCGTACCCTCAAGCAAGCTATTCGGTGTCAAGATACAAAATGGACAGAGTCGCTACTAGTGGTCCTGCGAGCGTGCATCAAGGAGGACCTCAATGCATCCTGCGCTGAAATGGTATTTGGAAAAACCATTGCTTCCAGGAGAATTCTTTGAACCTTCAAGTCAGACCCCAACTAATCCCTCTGAGTTCCTCTTAAGGCTAAGAGAAACATTCCAGACTCTTAAGCCAACTCCTGCTTCCTGTCATTCATCTATCTCATGTTTTGTGCACACAGCCCTCAAAACCTGCTCTCATGTCTTTGTTAGGGTCGAGTGATTAAAACCATCATTGACAGCACCCTATCAGGGACCATTTGAAGTTTTGAGTTGGACCGACAAGCACTTTACAATCAAAATAAATGACAGAACATCCACGATTAGCATTGATCGGCTTAAGCCAGCTTTTCTGTTGAATGACACAGACTCGACAAAAAAGTCCTTCCCAGTGCAGAAAAGTAGCCATCCGGTTGTACTTCCTCCTAGACTTGATTAAAATGTGCCCATACCAGCCACAACTCGCTCTGGTAGAAAGGTCAGATTCAACCCGAAGTACTTGTGAATTTTCATAGACTGTGAATCAAAGGACTTTTCATCATATGAAAAACTCTTTAAGACTTTCGTACCTTCGGTACTTGGGAGGGGGGTACTGTGACGTGCCTCGGCACCTACCTAATTCCTCTTAACCAGCTTGCGAGCAGAGAGAAGTGAACTGATATGACCAGACACTAAAAAAACTAGTCTTTTTTAAGACACTCGCTCCCACTTCTCTCTCTGACTCGCACGAGGAAAGAAAGGCTTTCCCTTTATTCAATTTCCATGTTTCAACCTAAGTAATTAGTAATTTTTACAATATTCTATAATGCTGTAAATTAAAAATATGTTTAACCTTTATTATCATTTATATTTACTATTTATATGACGTGGAATAAATCTTTAATAGATTCTCACTTCACGCCATAAGCATTTGCTAAAATACGCCAAAATATTTCTTGCTGTTTTCAAAATTTTAATACCAGTGTTTATGAAAATTACAACACTATGAAAGAATTGTCAGAAATAAATAACATTTATTTCATGTAATAATTATAGTGGTTAAAAAAAAATGATCGAATTTTCAGAGCAATAAAACAAAAATGCTAGAAATCAACAACCAAGCACAATGATGTGATGTCATACTAAAGAATAATGTTCACAGTAATACTTGCACATAGTCCATGGTACATCAAATGTCCATGAATCATGGAAGCAGATATTGACACACCTGTAGATGTACTCCTGTGTAGTGGCAATATAGGAGATGATACTGTACAGTCTTCTATCACAATGCATATGAAGTGTCTATCATGTCATGATATCGTAATGTGTGGCCTACCTTCGAGGTTTTGACTTATCAGCATCTCCATGCCCCATCTCTACTACACATATCATTGTTTCAGTATTATGCCTGGTGCAAATAGTGATTTGAAAGAACAGCTTAATAAAGACTAAACATGTGGCTCCATTTGAACATTATATATTTCAAAGCACCTTTACAAAGCTTTTAACATAAGGCTAACTTGAAAGTTAAATGGTATTTCTCTCTCTGCTCACACATGTATATTTGCATCATAATTCTAACCATATATATTCTAACTTGCTTTAAGGTATTTAATAAAAGTATTAGATACCTTGGAATAATACAATTTGTAGAAATATTACAAAAATCATCTAGTAAATTCAACCTATTTTAAAAATGAATTAGATTTCCAAATACTGAATTCAGAAAAAAAAAATCTGAAAAAGGATAGTAAATACAGAAAATTAATATTACTTTTAAAACTCCAGATATATCGTCACATTCTTCAAGAGATGGTTGATATATAAATTTTTCTTTTCTGTTTCCAAAGCCAAATTCAAAGATTTTATCTTTGCAGGGTGAAGCGGAACATTCAGAGTCTGATGAATGAGCACGATCACGCTTATTAGAACTTGAGTTCCCCATGGTCCTATATTAAAAAACAAACATTTTTTAAAGAATTAAAAAGAGTTACTAATAGATCGAAGAAGCAACTTAAATTACAATGTTTAACAGTTATAAGAAAGCTCTCTACGACTTAACAAATAGCAAAATAAAATTAGAAATTAAAAACACAGTTGGAATTTTGAAATAATTTTCAAGTAATTATTGGTATGCTGTACATTTTGCTGGAATATTTTCTGCTGTAATTTTCTACAAAAGAATTTAAAGGAAGTACACAGTGTAAAGGAGGTTGATTGCTAACACAGTCTTTAAAAAAAAGGGGGAGGGAAGTATCCACAAGATAATTATACAAACTGAGGAGTTTTAATAAATTTTAGCAAAGGTGCCAATCTCTGTGTGATTTGGATTAATATTATGCTGAAGGATTTACTGGTACCTAAGCTGTTAACTCTCAAAATTTGTCTGCATGATATTTTCAATATCTTTGAGTATTTGAAAAAGTTCATCACATTCAATGAAGATATATATTTTCTAACACTATAAATCAACTATGATAAAAAAAAAAACTATGACTCCTGCACCATCATACATCATTGTAAAAATGACATTTATGAGTTTCTTGCACTGTTAAATTGTACTCTGTCCATCGTTTCCAAAAGCATTACAATTGCTTTCATTGGTAAAACAGACAGTTTTCCGAAGATCAATATCCTTACAACTATATTTATTTACAAAGTTCTGTCTTTCTTTGATTTGTGTGTTCTAATATGAATAGTTTTCTTTATAGAACCCTGCCATAAAATACATTGAACCAGAGGATTCTTTGAGCTTTTTATGTACAAATATTCTTACCAGTTACAGAAGCAATACGCTCTGTTGACTGGAAGGTGGATAACTTTGTAATTAATTTCCCTTTCCTCATCGCTACTTGAGCATCTCCATCATTCCCTATCCTTCATCATACACATTGCAAGGTTTCTTGAAATATATATGTCCAGTTTCATAATTCTTTATAATAGTTTTGACAGTAGACTAACTTTTCCAAACAATTTTTGCACAAAATTTTTTTTATTTCTTTTTAATTTAACTATCAAAAAACCAAACAAATAAAAGATCTCTTTCTTTGAATCATTTTAACAGGAACAGTAACAATGCAAATTGCTTAATGCATATTCATGAGACTCACTTTTCAATTAAAATAGATAACATTGACTTATTCCTCCATTAATAAGAGAGCAAAATCATGATGAAAAAATGTTCTTGCTGTATGCAGACTTTTGTGACATGAATTTCAGAAACATTTTAAAAGGCCTTGACCTCATATTGCTCTCAACTCGATCTCAATAAAACCATGATTAAAGCAATTTTAATCATCAAACACTATTCCCAGACATATTCTCCAAAAATCTGGGAATTTCAAATTATATGTCAACTGGCAAGATTGTAATATCATAGCATGTCTGTCATGTGTCTAAAGACCTAGGGCAACCATCATATGCCATCATTTAGGTAAAAGGCAGCAATTGATCAACCCTGTTGAAATTGTGAGTCTTGTGCACATTTGTCATGGGTTACTACTTGTACAAGTGTTTAACACTAAACCTACCATGGTGGGTCAAATGACCCATTTTTAAACTTTTTGTCAGAATTTCTTAAAAATAACATTATTAAATTGCCATTTGCCTTCACGACTTTTATTAAAAAATACATCGAATGTATTTTTCAAGATTTACTCCTTTCTTGCTAATTATTTTACCGAGAAAGATATGTGATCTGCCCTAACTACCGTAATGGGTCATTTGACCAGTGCACAGATCGTATATCTTGATTGGGATGTTTTTGCTATTGCGTGATATATTTTGCTCCATTGAGTTATATTTGTTGTAGGCTGACGGATGAATAACCAATTTCAATCTACTACAAGCAAGCATTACAGTAAAAATCTCAAGTTATGGTGCTATTTACAAATCAGGAATTTTTATTTGATCATTTTACTAATAATTCTTATCCCAAAAATCTTGAAAAATTCAACATATTTGAAATCATTGGAAATTATAAAAAACATAGATGAAGGATGTTCAGAATTCAGTGAGGAGGAACTACCTGAAAGTGAAGTGGATTGCATGGAACAATATAATGATTTATTTGACACTACAGACAAATGTGAGTCCTCAGGTAAAGAAAGCGAAGACGAGAATATTTTGAACAGGCGAAGAGGACAGAAAAGAAAAAGACTGTTCTCGAGTTCAGAAAGTGAAAGTGATGTAGAAGGCCGATCTACTGAAATTGCGGCTGATGGTACATTTTGGCAAGAAACAGAACAAGGCTCAACACCTGGGCAAACTCCAATTTATAATACTTTTAGGGAGGTTGTAGGCTCGACAGCATATGCCAAATGAAATATAATGAAGGGTAAAGTAAGAACTGCATTTTCTTTGATTATTGACAATTGTGTAATGAAGCACATAAGAAAATGCACAGAAGAAGAAGCCTCTCAAGTATTGTGAGCTCAATGCAATCTTACTCCTGCAAAAATAAATGCATCTATTAGTATTCTATATGCACATGGCGCATAGCAGACAAACAATTTGAGCATTTCATATCTAAGGAACAGTAAATGGGGGGGCCTTCTTTTTTTTTCAAAAAAAAAACCATGAGCAGATGTGATTTTTGTGAAATTATGCAGTTTATCAGATTTGATAAAAAAAAAAAGCCAAACGAAGCCAGCGTTTACAAAATAATAAATTTGCTCTAATCTAGGAAGTATGGTACAAATTGATTGAGAATAGCCAAAATTGTTACAGGCCTGGGGAACATGTAACTATCGATGAACAGCTTTTCCAACCAAAGCGAGGTGTAGGTTTACACAATACATGCTGAACAGACCGGATAAGTTTGGTATCAAATTTTGGCTAGCATCTGATGTCAGCACTAAATACATCATAAATGGATTTCCATATTTGGAAAAGGTAGAGAGAAAACAGAGGTGCTTCAACTCCACTAAAGGAATTTGTTGTTCTAAAACTACTGGAACCTTTCACAGGATGCGGAAGAAGCGTCACTACAGATAATTTCTCTTTACGAGCGCATATATATCACTAGCTACTAAACTATTAGAAAAAGGAACCACTATTGTTGGAAGGATCTGCGGAAACAGAAGAGAACTACTCAAATTATCCAAGCAGAAGAAAGATGTATGCCACACTTCTCAACAAAACTATATAAATTGATTCACTGCTCACTTACCATTTATAAAAGTAAGCCAAACAAAGAAGTGTTTTTACTAAGCTCAAAACATAAATCTGTAAGCATTGAAACATATGGCAAGCATATACCTGAAATGATTAGATTTTACAATAATACTAAGTATGGTGTAGACATGATGGATAAGATGGCCAGAAAATACTCAGTGAAATCAAAAAGATGGCCTGCGCAGGTTTTCTTCACTATTCTTGACCTGGCTGAAATCAACTCATAGGTTTTATAAAGAGAAACAATCGGGGGAAAAAATCTCTACACAACAATTTTTATTTCAATTAGCTGAAGAACTTGTGAAGATTTTCAACATGAGCAAAAGGAAGAAAAAGAAAATATACAGAAAACGTCACCAAATGTAAGTTTGGATTCTCGTGTACAAATGCGGGAAAGGTGCCAAATAGGTTTTTGCAAAGAAATGTAGTGGTATCTAAATAAAACCAGTACTTAAACATCACGCAAAGACAATTGTTTTGGCGTGATCGATAAAGTACTGGCGTTCGGATTGGAAGGTGCCCAGTTCGAATCATCCTACATTGGTGACCCTGGACTGAAGTAAGAAAAACGCAACATTCGGAACTGTCGATGTGCCATCTACCGCAAGAAAAATAAAAAAACATACTCTCTCAGAAACAAACGACAGATCACCTTTCTCTCATCTCAGCAAGAAAATAAAATAAATAAGAATAAAAATGAGAGTGAGAGAATAAAATAAAAAAAATAATAAATAAATAAACATGCTCTCTCCATAACAAACCGAAAAAAATTGTTCACCTATCCATCTCACTGGTGGGAGAGTAGTGTAGCGGTATCTAAATAAAACTAGTACTTAGACATCACGCGAAGACAATTGTTTTGGCGTGATCGATAAAGTACTGGCGTTTGGAATAGAAGGTGCCCGGTTCAAATCCATCCTACAGAAAACAAAAATCTGTTTCAAATGCAATAAATATGTGTGTGGAAAATGTACCTTCGAGAACCCAATAAATTGCACAAAACATGCGGTAAACATAAAGTTAGCATATTATTGGGTTGGAGGAAAAGTTCTGTCATTTAAAATAGGCAGGTGATTTTTGTTGTAAATAAAAAAAAAACGTCTGGCTAGTGAGTCATTCGGATTTTTTGCTTTGTTTTTGTTTTAGCTGCTGGATAATATTAAAGGAGTCCTTTTTTACCGTTTATCATTTACTTGTAATATTCAAAGTGAAAAACATGTCAGTAGATAAAGTGCATTTACGACACTGCATTTTGTATGAATTCCAAAAAGGAAGCAACACATCAGTTACATGTAAAAATTTAAGTGCAGTATTTGGAAAAGATATTGTAAATGTTCATACTCTCTTGTCAAAGATGGTTTAGCAAATTTTGTTCTGGGGATCTGAGCCTCCAAGAAAGTGATCGATCTGGACGACCATCCAAGATCGATAATGATGTTTTGCGATCCATGTTGGAAAATAATCCACATTTAACAAGTCAAGAAATTTCAGAAGAGTTTGGCATTCACCATACAACAGTTGGAGATTACATTAAATCTCTTGTTTTTGTGTTAAAGCAAAGTGTTTGGGTTCCACGTGAATTAACGGAAAAGAATTTGATCGTATAAGAATGTGTTCATCACATCCGATTAGACACAATGTGGATGGAGCCGTTTTTGGACAAGCTGATTACTGGAGACGAAAAGTGGATTCTTTACGAGAATATTAAGAGAAAAAATGTTACTGCAAACCAGGAACATCATCAGCAACAGTTCCAAAACCAAGTATCCAATGAAAAGTACTGCTTTGTTTGTGGTGGGACTGGAAAGGTCCAGTGTACTAGGAGTTGCTGAAACAGGGAAAAACCATCAATGCGGATCTGTACTGCAATCAGCAGGATAAATTTAATGCAACTATCAAAGAAAAAAGGCCAGCATTAGCATCCAGAAAAGGAATAGTGTTCCACCATGATAATGCTCTACCGCATACTGCAATGGTGACACAACAAAAACTGAATGCATTAGGATGGGAAGTCCTTGGTCACCCACCGTATTCACCTGACAATACACCATCCGATTATTACCTGTTCAGATCTCTGCAAAATTATCTAGCGGGGAAAAAATTCAAGTCTTTTGAAAGTGTTTCTAAGGCAGTTGCTAACTATTTTAACTTCAAGGACGAGAACTTCTACAAAATAGGAATTTATATGTTACCTGAAAAATGGCAACAAGTTGTAACAAATAATGGAGCATATATAATTGATTAATATTAAACACATACTTTTAGAAATGCAATCAAATATTTTCTTTAAAATACAACAGAACTTTCCCTCCAACTCGATATTTATTTGTTTGCTAAATTTGAGATTGAATTGAAGAATATTTAATTTCTTTCTTGAATAAATTATTTTTATGTTTTTTTTAAATTTAATATATAAACTACTTTGAATCTTTAATTGAAAACAATTGTTTTATTCATGTACCAAATCAGCCTAATTGATATATTTTTGCTAGACTTAGTAATATATATAACATTTTAAAGACGGGTCATTTGACCCACTTTAGTAGGAATAGGAATACATAAATTATTAGTAGGTTTAGTGTTAACAACATATGTTGTGTACTGTTTATTTAAGACAGTTACATTCGGGGTCTAGGTTTGCATAGGGGCCCAAGGCTGCAAGAAATCTTAAGATATCACTGGTGAATTTTACCTTTACATATTCCGGAGAAGAAAATTTTGGTTCCTATCATTTGAACCAAACATAGTTGCGCAGCAGCCCAGAGGGTCAAAGCCTACTGTGCCCATCTCAGCTTTCACGACCTTGGGCAATAAAGTTTATTAGATGTTCCGGTCAAGTGGGGCACACAAGAGAGTCCTCGGGTCCAGACCCTCGATAAACCTTGATTTTTTCGATTGATTATAATCCTATGTATATATTGCATAAAATTGAATAAGTATTTGTTAATAATTAATTTTATTAATTAATCCTAATTATTTATTCAATACTTAATTTGTTATTGTTTTTGTTCCCGAAAATTGGCAAAATCAAAAGAATATGTTGGGTGGCATATTGAAGCATGATAACAAAATGGTGGACTTTCGATCCTGGAACCCCCCCTGAAAATTTTTTGTGTGTACTGCTGGGTCAGTTTGATGCGAAAACCCCAGCGTTAAGTTCACAAGCAAGCTTGATACTCATTTATCAACCCACTAAAGAAATGAAAGGCTGAGTCGACCTTGTCAGCCCGGGGTTTGAGCTTCGGACCTGTGGACCATGGAAGTTTGATATGCTACCATCCAGCCACTGTGCTTCTCCTATCCCTTAGTTTTATAAAATATTGTTTAATCAACAAATATAATGCTGCAGTTAAATTTAACTTTTAAAAAAAGTTACAAGTTCTTAAACATTATTTTTATAGGTTTGTGTTGACTTTAGCGATTGACTGTATATGCATTAATATATACATATTCAAAATACTTGAAGAAATAATTTCATATAACCATCCACAAAGGGGGGGAGTAACAAAAACATCCACTGAGAGATTTTGTACATAAAAACTAGTACTCCCAACCCAAAAGAGCTATTTTAACCTCTAAAGAATTGCCAAGTGCCTCATTAATAAAGTAAATGGATTAAAGTGTAGATTAGAGGATACTTCTTGGATTTGACAATGTTTTTAGATTTACTGGAACACAAATTTAATTCAGACAAATTGGTTTTTTTTTGGTAACTCTGATAGAATGAAATGTAGAATTATTCCAATAAAGTTATGTTGCCGGTTAAGATTTCTGATTGATGTCTGTTATTGAAAATTAGCATATGTTTTTAAAACAGATAATGATTTTATAAGAATAAATATTTCATTGTTCATGTTGAAAAACTTTATGAAGATTTCGGTTTTAATATTTACTGCAATCACAGAGAACCATTTAATGTCTTTCTTTGAAGTTTACCTTTGGTTAACTTACCCAAACAGTATGATTGAAAAGCACAATTTATATACTCTTTTTTTAAATTACAAGGGATAAATACCCGAGATAAAATGATACATTATTGAAGGTTTGATTTTGAATGTTGTTAATGAAAATGTCATATGTTTGATAGAGAAGGATTTGACTGATGAATTTATTTGGAAGTAATGTGAGAGGAACGAATAAGCATCGTGTTATAAGTTTGTTGAAATTTGGAGTATAACAAAGCAGGTCTCCTTGTGGTGCACCCTGGGTAATGCCAAATCTGGTACATCTCTACAAGCTTTCTGCCCGTCAAGGGAATCCATCTCAAATGTGTCCGTCCAGTGGGTGCCCTCCCATTGTGGTATC
This sequence comes from Trichonephila clavipes, assembly GCA_019973935.1. NCBI lineage: Eukaryota > Metazoa > Arthropoda > Arachnida > Araneae > Nephilidae > Trichonephila > Trichonephila clavipes. The sequence continues at coordinate 59,384 of BMAU01020061.1, forward strand.
AAAGGAAACGAGAAAGCAGACTATTTGGCAAATAATGTGTGCAATGTTACCCAGAATTTAATTAATCCATTCCATTTACCAAAACTAGAAATAAACAGTCTTTAAACAATCCTTTTATATTGCAGCTAGAGCTACCCACTCTTCAAGAGATAGGATCTGGAATGTTCTCAGCACATACACACACAAGGGTTATCATTATGTTTCAGATACTCCATATACAGCTGCAACTGCCACTTTTAGACAATTGACTAGGCACAACTGCCTTCACGCTTATCTTTTCGATTTTAAAACTGTGGATTCACATATTTGTACTTTATATGTTTCACTGGACAAGAGATGAATGCTAACCATTTTGAGAAATGCCCTGCATTATGTTATGGTAAATCTATTGTAGAAAAATATTGGAGAGGTATAAGCTTAATGACCTAATAGTCACCAGGCCAGTATTTATCAATAATAATAAGTTTGGTGTAAAGCAATAATTGGATTTAAAAAAAATTAGGCAAAGATCTTGATTTTAATAACCAATATATGAGTTCAAAAAGCCAACTATGATTTTATTTTTTTGGATGAATGTCTTGAAAAAAAAAGTTATGAAGAACAAGCTACAAGATGACAGCTAAAAATTAATCACTTCATGTGATATATTCAGTTTTATTCCATAATTTCCACATTAACATGGCAGAAGATGCATAAAACCAGCAATGTGGAACTAGCAGTATTGCATCTCCTGCAATGATCTGAAAAAGATTTATTTTTATTTGGAAGATTTAGAATTCTAACAAAGAGTAAGTATTTTTTTAGGAATAGTATAATTCTTATTTCTCAGTGTTAAAATGCTTCGGTTTAATCCTAAATAAATTCCTGTTTGAAAATGTTGAAATTAAAATTTAACTTAGTTATTCAGCCGGAAATTTGCTATCTGCAAAAAAATAGAAATACCAAACAATCAGTTATGAAAAAAAAATTAAAACAAAAAAGCCAAGGGGCACAACAACACCTTAATGATCTTATCATGGCATTGCATGAGATATTCCAATCAGGGCCGAGGTGGGCCCCTCAAGGTCAATGGAAATTTTAAAAGGGTCTATAATATTCTAGAGATCTATTAGGAATTAATGACAATTTTTTCTGTTTTAAAATTTCATTTAATTTTTAAGAAGCGTAATTATTGAATAAAAAATATCTATTTTAAGATGTATAGATAAAAAAATATATATTTACATTATATGTTTTCCAAGCATTAAAAGCAAAATGTAATTTTATAGAAAATTTAAATATAAATGTAATAAACCACTTACTTTTTTGTTTATATATTTTTAGTTAAATAATTATCTTTACAGATTTTTTGTGTCTCAATGACTTATATTATGATTATAATATAAGCTGTACCTTGTACAGAAAAATGTAAGAGATATTTATAAAAAAAATTAACTTTCAAAAACAAGTCGGAAGTTGAAAAAGTTTGGGAACACTCACAATGTCAACCCAAATTAATGTAATTACTGCTTCAACAAATTCAAAGAATTGAACAATACTACGAGCCATAATAATGAAAAATCTATTGCACATATTTGTGTAGAATGAGACGCAATTTGAGAGTAAATTCACACAAACTTTTAATGATATTTTTTTCTTAAAAAGAAATCGTTTACTTTCATCATGTTTTAAAAATGTGTTTGTTTTTTTCGGTAAGAACCACGCTATCAAATACTTCTTTTTAAAAAAAACATGATTAGGCACGTAATGGGCAATTTGTAAGCATTTCAGTTTACAAATGATGAACGCTTAACTACAAAGATTGAAATTAAAGCTTGAATATAGTTTTAATATTAAAGTGTCCAAGATGAAATAAATCACTTCAAATTGCGGCATACGAGAAGGAGATAATTTTGACAGTACTTACACATTTAAAAACACTTCGAAATAGTACTTGCAGTTTATATTTTCGGTACAACACGCATTGATGTACAACACATGACAAATCTAAATTCAAAAACACAGTTCAAAATAACTAGGGGGGAAGAGAGAATAAAAAATAAACGGAAAAGAAAAGAAAAGTAGGGATGGCATCACAAAGGCTTTGCAGTTTCCGCTGGAGCTCGAGAAATCTAATTTTCTCTGATTGAAGTTTCTTTGTTCATAAACTCAAAAAACTCATTCGTTTTCAAATTTAACCATCAATAATCATAACAAACAGAATTATTTCAAAGATTTTGGATCATTATATTCTTTTTGGAAAACGTTATCGAACCTTAGTCTAATGCAGAGATTCCCAAACTTTTTTGCCTCATAGACCCCTTGACAGGCCTTTCGGCTTAGGGTAGACCCCTACTAACCTAATATTAAATTTTTGTAAATTCATCAACTTAAATGTGTTTTTGACAGCAAATATATAGCTACTTACTTCAAAAGATTTAAATTTTTAACTGCAGTTTAGAAAAAGCATTTTAATTATTTAAATTAAAATTTAATTAATACATAAAATAACTGAGCATCAACCAAATGCTTTTAGTGGGAGGAATGAATCTGTGGATGCAATAACATATTTTCAACATTTGGTACCAAATCTTGTCAGGTTTAACCCTAAATATCACCAGTTAAAAGTGGCTAGTCATTTCTTCTTTCGTTTTGGAAATCGGCAATCGCACTGTAATTCCTTCTCAACCGGAAAAACAATTAAAAACTTTCTCCCGATATTCCATAATATAGAATATATAACAGGTATATCTTTTTAAAGCCGAAATGATTGACATCCGTTTCTAAAATTTACTTCAAGATCTTCGTTAGTGCCTAATTCTTGAAATCTGACATTTTTTTACAAAATGACCATATGAATTCATTGCCTACTGTGCTATTACGATAGTCAAAACATTCTCAAACCTAGCTTCAAAATCTAAAATAAGAGTATTTAAATGTTCGACGAAGGTTGAAACGTCTTTTTTCTGGTTGATTGTCTGTGGCAATTCAGAAACCAGAAAAATTTTCGACGTTCATTATTATACTCCTTTTGCATAATTCTGGCAAGAAAGGCTGGAATGTGGTCCTTGTTTAAATAAAATTTATGCTGTTGCCTTGTAACTGCAAATTCACCTAATTCAATTTAGTAAATAAATCTGTTAAATATGTAAGTTTGGTTCCCACTTGATTAAATTTCCTTTTAAAATTAAAGTCACGATCTGGTTTAGAGAGAGACACAATTGTAGACCCCCATTTACATCTAATAGACCCCCAAATTACTTTTTCCATGACGTGGGCCCATTTCATGTCGTCATAGACCCCTGGGGATCTATATAGACCACTTTGGGAATCATTGGTCTAATGGCTTGACATCTGAGGTAAAAAGTAAATTTTCTAAAGAGTTCATCTATGGACGAGTTCTAGCATAAACTTGCACAACACGATTAATAATGGTCGCAAAATAATATTGAAATTAATACTGAAGGGGAATCGGGTGATTGTTGGACTCATAATGCTAAAGGTGGAGAATTTTTCATAAAATATCAGATTTATGAATTTCAAAAGCATCCAGACAATAAAAAGATTTTAAACCGATGCTCTGTATTATTCTCAGATGCTTTGAAAGGTCCATGAATATATTTGTCCAGGCAATCTGTTACAAAAAAAGTTATTGCATCTGTCTTTCATTATTTATCATTATCTAAGATTAAATGAAGTACAATTCAGCATTTAATTCTCCGTTGTTGAGTTGGCAGAAATGCACAAAGTATTTTCCATTTTATAGACTCTTGGGCCACATTTCCATTTTTAAGCTCTGTAGGAATATAATTCTCCTTTTCTTCTCCGTGGTTTTTTTTAATTGATTTCAGATTATTGTCTTTTTTAAGTTATCTGTATGTATTTAGTACATTGTAAAACTTAGTTAAATGATATATATTTCAAAATAAATAAATATTATATTAGGTAGCATTTTGATGTAGTAGTTGATTTTGTCGTCAAAGGCTCATAAATGGAAGTGAATAGATTTACTTAAGCTAGCGTTCGTTTAGTTTTCCATCTTGTTCTTTCATTGTCATTAGTAGATGTATTTATAAAAAAATTTTAACTTGTTTTTCTTATTAAGAGCATAAGTTCCTTTAAAGTTATATAATGGCTTTAAAGCACGTCAACTTATCCACGGATGTGTATTTCGTTTGCTTAAATCATGCTATGTCAACGGATGGTGAGGAAATCGTTGGTCTTTTAGTCGGTGAGGTATGTTTATCTTAATTTCTTTTCAATGAGAAGAGTAACTTGAATTTTGGCATTTTCAGGTTCATATTTTGCATATTAACTCATTTTAAAATTATTTATTTAGAATTGATGTTTGTCTTAACCTGGAATAATAAAAGTATGCTTACAGAAATTTTTCCCGAAACTTGTATTTGAGTTATGTACTTAGTGTTTGTATCGATTTAACTATTAATTTCTGTAGAAATTAATCTCAAAATGTACTCACACATTGACAGCTATAGTGGCTTTTTCGATAGTTGAAACTAATTCTGCAAAAAGGGAATTTTACTGTTTAAAAAAGGATGTGTGAAAAAATTGATAATTTGTTAAATGCCATTCTTAAATGACATAGTAATAAAAATGGGTTGAGTCTAAAAATGTTATTTCTTAATTATTTTACTGTGATATTTATTTGAGATGTATACTCACCTGTGTGTTAACAGCTTTTACTTCAAATTATTAGTTAGATTTTACAGCTATATATACATTTTGGGTTACTTTTACTGTGTCCTAAAGGAAACATGTTTTGCTGTCCTCGGTAATATTTTGGGATTGATGACAATAAAGGTCAATATTCAGATTTTTTATAAAAAAATTTGACATCTTAATTTAAAATATGATTTTGGGCTTATATGAGTATCAAAAATAAATATAAAAAAATAAACTCAATTTTTTTTCTTTTTCTAGATTTTTCAAATTTAAAACATAATTTCGGTTGGAGTGGGAAACAGGTAGTTGGATTAGATGAATTTTATCTTGATTTCAGGATGAGAAATTAATTCTGGTCAACTGTTTAATGTGGCAACCCTTGTATCTAGAAATGCTGTCTTATTCCAATAAGGTCACATGTTCGTACTTAATTGCTAATCATTATTTAAAATTTGCAGATGTTTTTAAAAAGGCAGATGATTTTCAGGTTAACCATATAATTTTTTTTTTTTATTAAATATAACATTGTTTTTGTTTTGAATTATCACTTTGTTAGAAATAGTTTGTATGATAGAATTATATATTTATACAAATTTTTCTTTTGAATTTTTTTCCCCTTTTGCATTTGCTCCTTTGAATTTTCTTGAGCATTACGTTTGAGAAGTATTATTTAGGGTTTTTTTTATGATTTGAAAGAAAAGGAGAAAATGGCTGTGATTGATTAATGATATGGATAAAAGGTTGATTGCTGTAAATGTCAAATGCAAGGTATGCAGGAATGCTATGCATTTAATCAAAAAGGATTCAAGTGATGGATACATTTATGAATGCTGAAAGAGAATGAATGCACATTGCATTTAAAGGTTTGGGCTAAAGAATGTTGGTACTTCTCTGTATTATTGCAACCTATTGGTGATATTATATGAAACAAAACACCTGGCTGTTGATTCATCGCTTACAACACATAGGAAATCATGGTTGCCAACTAGGTAAGTTATTAAGAGTTGGTGATTGTTGTGATTATATGTAAGTACCCAAATGTTTGGTTTGGGTAAAGTATGCTTCAGATTTTAATGCCGAGGAAGGAGAATCAATTTGATTCTTATTTTGGGAACTCGTCAGTAGAAAAATGCACAAATCCAGCAATCTGATTTTTAAAATTTTTTCTGGAAGCCATCAAATAAGTTTTTTTTCCTTCTGAGGAAAATTCTCTTGTAAGTAAAGAAATAACCTTTTGCTTTAATTTTCTAATTTAATATATTTTTTTAAAAAATTTTAAGGAAGTAACAAATGGAAACTTTATTTTAATCCAAGACTAATAACTTTTTAATTATTTGTAACCCTTATTGTTTTTTTCCCCTGGAAAATGCTACTTGGTTATCTCTTGGAACAACTATCAGTAAACAGAGATAGTATATCAATATATTGATAGTTTGGCAAACACTTCTTGTCGCCAAAAAATTGACTTCGCCATCCAACCATCTATTTTGCACTTGAACCAACAACTTTGATATGAAAAAATAACAGTACTAATATAATATCATACTGCTTTGAATTTTTGCTTCAAATAGTTGTAAATTTTTCCGAGGTGGAAATGATAACATTCTACGACCCAGATTTTTGTTTTGCATCCGTTATTATTGCATTACTTTTTTTTAATTCAACATTTGCATGACCCGGCATTACTTGAGCTTTTTTGAGTAGGTAACTTTTCCCTCTCCTCCTTCCAGAGAAGTCTCCCCCCTCCTCCTGTCAGATGGGTTTCTTTCTTCTACATTCTGTTTTTGGACCAAAAGAAGTAAGGGGAAACTTGTTGCACTTCAGTGGAAAGTGAATATGTGTAATTTGTGGTTGTATAAACATTTAATTTTCATTAGCGTTTAGTTTTTAAGTTAAAACTCCCAAATTTTGCACATCAATAACGGACAACAGTAATTTTTAAACAAAAATTGTAAAGAAGAAATTATGCAAATAAAGCTCTGTTAGACAAAAAAATTTTAGTCTGTTAATTTTTGAGTAAATTTTTAATATTGTGTCAAAACATTGGTGATAATATTAGAAGCAAGGGAAATTTTTTATTATTATTATTTTGGAGAATTGCAAAGCTATTAAATGTCTAAGCCATATTTTGAGTAATTTTTGAAAAATCATGAAAAAGTTTTCGAAATCTTGATTTTATTTATCTAAGAAGGCTAAGTGCACTTTTGCAGGATGTAAGCTCAATTGATCATGAGGATGAGAAAGAAATAAGGTGATTATATATATATAAAATTATGCCCATAAAAACAAAATGGAATTATTTAAAAAAAAATGCAAAAATGAATTTTAAGAATTTTATCTTTTAAAAAAAATTATGCTGGTGTCCCAGCAAAATAATTGGTTGTCTGAATTCAGAATTCTTTTTTTGTCTGATTTCAGTATAGAAAGAAGAATTGGGGGGTAGCTTTAAAAATGGCTGAAATGTCAGAAATCTTTCCCATCTGACATCATTCGTAGTCTTTGCATGTTAGATGGTATTAAAGGGGTAGCCCAGTAATACATTTTAATATTTTTTTATTAATTGTAACTTTGGGATTTAATTGGTCAAAATGAATTCCTCGGATTATTTTCCATCTTCAGTATATTCAGCATTTCTTTACATGATTGCTACACATAGATATCTCTGTTTACTCTTGAATTTTATTACAGTTGATTTGATCATTTGGAACTTCCCTATTAGCATCACTGCTCCAAAATTGGCGTCACAGAAATCATGCTATGATGTCAAAACAGTAAAAACTCTTAAAGAGTGCTAGTTTGATATCGGGGGTTAATAGCGCCAAGTTGTTTATGTTCGCCAAGATGGGCGATAACATTACAATATGGTTACCTTGATATTTTTATCGTCTGTCGATGGGGTGCCATGGGGATAACGTATATTAGAAATAACTTATTGTTTTTTTCCTGTGGTAACCCTATTAATTTCGGACAATTTTAATTCCATTTCTTTAAAAATTTGTTGAAAATGTCAAATTGGGTGCTTCTCCACCAAATTTTGAAAAATAGCCAATTTGGCGCATTTTTGCGTGTTGTGTTTTGGAGTTGCAACCCTACCACAGCACGCAACGCCGGAGTGCGAAATCATTAAAAAATAGCATTTTAAAGTTTTGAAACTGAAAATCGCTGCAAAAATGAGTAATTTAAAAATGGAAATAATTTCACTTACCTTTAAGAAATGCTGCTTTTTCCGACATTTATGATGACGATCAGTTGCCTACTGAAATTATACCAGTGTGCTACTGCATATTTCTGAGAGCACCTTCCAAAACATTTTTATTTTTGCATCACTAACAAAATGGTGTACAAATCCATATTACTCAATTCAAACCAAAACCCTTTCCTTACACTCCTAAGCACATGATGGGTATCCTCTTTCACATTGGACTGAATTTTGCAGTACCATTCAAAAACCATCATTCACTTTCTTACCTGTTCTTTCTCTCAATTCCATACTTTTTCCACATTTTGGACATACATACAATGATCCAATCAAACCTTCTTTCATGCACCATTCTAAAACAGCTTTCTTTCCAAGCACAGGCAACATGGCAAAAAAACCTTTAACAATAGTAATCGTAATTTTGCATGCATGCATTAATTCAAATTCTCTCTAATCACATCGTAGCAATCTGAAATTTTATGCGGAGAAAAAGAGTAATATTACCTGTTAAAATGATTCCACAACGAAAAAATGAATCGAAAGGAAACTTCTGATCCAATGGAATTTCCGGAGCAAGCGAAACTAAATCTGTCGAGAAAGGTTTCTAAAGTTGTTAAAAAAAGAGAGAGAGCTGCGCAAAGGCATTAGTAATTATCGTTAATTTTTAAAGTAATAAAAGCTTTCTACCCATGCGCGAGAAAGACTGTTGAAGAATTTAAAATAAAAAAGAAACTAATTTTACAAATGCGCTAACTCGCCGCAATATCGTTAAAATGAAAGAAATCTACTGCGCATGCGCAAAATTTTGCCAAAAAACGACTACTTCTTCACTGGAAAACAAATTCAGAAGGGTTACCAGATTTGGCAAGAAAATACTTGGCACACGATAAGTGCCCGATTCGACAAATAAACCAAAAATTTTACCATTTTTAGTGTAATTGTTCTATTGTTTCCGTCTCCTGTTTTATTTTGTGCTACTTTCGAATATGAGTGAGTACAAGAATATTTTTTTCTTAAAAGAATAAGTGTTATACTTTTTTAATTATCACTATAAATCGTTTATTTTCCGTTTTAAAAATGCTTTTTTTTACGGTCTTTGTTCGATGAAATTCGTTGAAAGAACTTGCAGTGCAAGTTTTCAGTATATTTTGTAATTGATATTCATTATTAATTTTAACATATGTTTTGTAATTATTTTATTAATAATGTAATATAAAAATGCAGTTATTACTATATGTAATAATTATATTCGTTATTTATAATTGTTTCTTTTAATATTTATTTATAATTATGATATTTATAATTATGTAATACAAGTTTTCTTGTACATTATTTTTATTTTTTTACAATACGATAATTATTCTTTTTTATAATTACTAATACATTATATTTGATTTTTATATATAATAATTGTTATTGAATCATACTATAGGAATATTATGTATAATTATGATAAAATGATATAAGATTATTATATGCTGCTTATAATACTATTATTAGTTCACGTTACTTTTTATTATATTATATTGATATTCATTATCTATTGATTGATCTAGGTTATTCTGAATCTCTTCCTATATCCTTCATTTGAAATACATTTCAATGAAAAAAAATTATTGGGCATCATTAAATTACCGCTAGGCCGCCATATTGGATTCCATTCCAGCAACAAGAAGTGCTGCTTGGCACCATTACCCCGGATATCAAACTAGTTCCTTAACATGTTTTATATGAAGAAAATTAATTGGTTGCAGATTTTGTTGGAAAATGGTATAACTTGTGCGATATCAATTTGGCTGTTGAGACAATAATATGCAAGTACCAATCATTTAATATATATATGGTTATAATGTATATATATGGTTATAATGTATATATATGGTTATAATGTATATATATGGTTATAATGTATATATATGGTTATAATGTATATGTATGGTTATAATGTATATATATGGTTATAATGTATATATATGGTTATAATGTATATATATGGTTATAATGTATATATATGGTTATAATGTATATATATGGTTATAATGTATATATGTATATGGTTATAATGTATATATGTATATGGTTATAATGTATATATGTATATGGTTATAATGTATATATATGGTTATAATGTATATATATGGTTTATAATGTATATATATATGGTTATAATGTATATATATGGTTATAATGTATATGTATGGTTATAATGTATATGTATATATATATGGTTATAATGTATATGTATATATATGGTTATAATGTATATGTATATATATATGGTTATAATGTATATGTATATATATATATGGTTATAATGTATATGTATATATATATATGGTTATATATATGTATATATATGTATATGGTTATATATATGTATATATATGTATATGGTTATATATATGTATATATATATGGTTATATATATGTATATATATATGGTTATATATATGTATATATATGTATATGGTTATATATATGTATATATATGTATATGGTTATATATATGTATATATATGTATATGGTTATATATATGTATATATATGTATATGGTTATATATATGTATATATATGTATATGGTTATATATATGTATATATATATATATATGGTTATATATATGTATATATATATATATATGGTTATATATATGTATATATATGTATATGGTTATATATATGTATATATATGTATATGGTTATATATATGTATATATATATATATGGTTATATATATGTATATATATGTATATGGTTATATATATGTATATATATGTATATGGTTATATATATGTATATATATATATATGGTTATATATATGTATATATATATATATTGTTATATATATGTATATATATATATATATGGTTATATATATGTATATATATATATGGTTATATATATATATATATATATATATGGTTATATATATATATTTATATATATATTGTTATATATATATATATATATATATATGTTTATATATATATATATATATATATATGGTTATATATATGTATATATATATATATGGTTATATATATGTATATATATATATATATGGTTATATATATGTATATATATATATATATGGTTATATATATGTATATATATATATATATGGTTATGTATATATATATATATATGGTTATATATATGTATATTATATATATATGGTTATATATATGTATATATATATATATATGGTTATATATATGTATATATATATATATATGGTTATATATATGTATATATATATATATATGGTTATATATATGTATATATATATATATATGGTTATATATATGTATATATATATATATATGGTTATATATATGTATATATATATATATATGGTTTATATATATGTATATATATATATATATGGTTATATATATGTATATATATATATATGGTTATATATATGTATATATATATATATGGTTATATATATGTATATATATATATATGGTTATATATATATGGTTATAATTTGTAATAGCCTAGTTCATTTTTAGTGATTATTTCAAATTTTTAGCCATCTTTGATTTGGACATTATGCAGTATCATTAATACATGATGGGTGCTATTTAAAAATTTTCATCATTGTTTTCTTCTGTGTCTATATTTATTTTGAGTTTTGGATATTAGAACGATTATTGGGAAGTACCAAGATCAGTTAATGAGCCTCTGATTTTAATTACTATGAACAAAAAGATTATCAAAATTCTCATGTTTGGTCTATTTTATTGTCTAGGGCTGTGGATTTTTTGGGGGTGGTGTCTTCTATATTAATAAAGGAACTTTTGGACTGTGTGTTTCACCTCTACCGCCCAAACTAAGCAACCCAGAAGTATAAAACTTGGCACATAATTATTCTAGGTCCTGATTATGTGCACTACGAAGAGTTTTTTTCTAAATTCACTTTAGATTTTTTAAAATTAAATTTTTAAGCAATTTTTCCATTTTTTTTTCAACAACTGGATTTTAGGGGTTTTTTTTTGGCAACACAGTGTATTTGCTTTAGAAATTTGCACTCAAAAGTTTGAGATACCTACTGAAAATTTTACATTTTTTTCAGCAATAAACTGCTGCATCATTTTCTTTTTAAGTTATAATTTTTTTAAATTTTTGTATTTCTAATATTTCTTATAGTTTTTATTTTAAAACTGTATTCCAGGAGAAAAATGCATCGCTCTTCAAGCTAAGCCTACTTTTTATTTTTTCTGTAACTAAATTAAATTAGTTTGATGTACATTTTTGTTTTGCTTACATTTTATTTATTTATTCTGAACCATTAATGTTTTCGAGTTAATTTTGTCATTTCTTTTTCAGCTTATAAATTTCTCATTTTTTGTGTAGTCACAATTGTGTTCATTTTGTAAATTCTATTTTGGTTAAAGGCAGCGTAACATTTATTCTTTTTTCATGTTGATGTTTATACATTTACATTTGATTCTTCTGTAGTGTTTCTGTTTTTAGATTTAATTAGGTCTCATTTTTAAAATTAAGAATGTGAAATTTAAGTTATCAGAAATTCTGAAACTGAAAAAGAAATTAGACAAAATTGAATCTTATGTATACATATTACGGTCAAAATGAAAAAAAAAGAATAATAAATGTGACGCAGTTTTAAACCTAAATCACAAATGAAAAAGTAACCACAAAATTAAATCTAACCAAGGAATGGTTCGGAATAATCAAATAAAATATAAGCTAAAGAAAAATGTATATTAAACTAATTTAATTTAGTTATTGAAAAAATATTAAATATTCTTGGGTGGAAGGCCGAAAAATTTAATTGCTTTTACTCCTTTAGCATTATTTTATATGTAAGTTTATAATATAAATTATTTGCAATTAATTTAAATGTTGTTTTTGTATGTTTTCTCTTAAGATATGAAACATAAAATATAATTTTGAAACTCATTGTAAAATTTATCTGTTAAAAAATACTATCCTTCATAAAACTTTTAGTTTACTGAAAAATATCTCAATGTGCACATTTAAAATAATTACGTTACTGACATATTAAGCAAAATTTTTAAACACATGCTACTTTAAACAAATTTAATAAATGCTCGGTGGCTTATGTATACTTATGAAAGAAAGTTTGTTTGTGTGTTTCACCTGTTCTGGCCAAACTAATGCCCATATTCACCGCTAACCTGACCGTCGGTTAGAGGAAGGAAACTGGGGTTTCGCCGAAAACGTTATTCACCATCGCAAGTTAATAACTTAACTCCGGTTCAAGTTAAAAAATCCTTACCCAACGTCACAGCCGTGTTAGTTTTAACCGCACATGCGCAGTAAGTGATTTTTCGAGTGTTTACGTTTTCGTGCAAGTTTTGATGTAGTTTGAGCTTGGATAGATTTTTAGTTTTCGATGAATACCATTCAGAGAAAGTTTCCACTGTTACTCAATTAGATTTTTTAGAAAAACTGGAAACCAGAAAAGTCAGAAAATTAGTTGAAAGAAGTAATTTGTTTGAGGAATTGGGCGATTATGAGTTTCAGAGAAGATTCCGACTGACAAAAGAAAGTGTCACACAGAATTGACTCTGCTACTTGAAGATAAATTAGAGAGCAAAACCCCATGTAATAATGCCCTAAATCCTGTGGAGCAAGTTCTGATTGCTCTGCGATTTTACGCTGTTGCATATATGCTGTTAGCAATTGCTGACTTGTTCAATGTCAGCCAGCCGACTGTATGAACAGTTAAATTATGATTTCCTGGTAAAATCGCAGGATGTTTATTAACATGAGGTAAATCTGAATTACTCAGCCGGCCTCCAACTCTCAATAATCCATCACTGTCTATAAAGGGGTTTAAATTTCTAAGTTTACTATTAGGTGAGACAACTCCTTTACTTTATAAGCTCTTAATTTCAGCCAAAAAAACCTGTTCTTGGACCATTCTGATCAGTTTAGTTTCTGCTTGGTCTATATCTGTAGCAGAAAGGGGATCACTCAATGTTAGTTTACGTTTGCTTACATTATTACTAAATCTTAACACATAACTAAATATACGAACAATTTTCATATAACTATTACTTTTACGTAACAAAGTAGATAAAATAGAAGATACACAATTAGTTGAAACACAAACAATAGATGTAATTATATCAGAACTCGAACCAGTTTTCAGTTCCTTAGAATACTCGCATTCCTTAACTGGTGACAAACTTGTTTCTTCACTTGACAACTTTTTCAAGGAATTGTGGACCATGCCACCATAACCTTAAATTTGGAAGGTCACAAGGGCGCAATCCCCGAGACACAAGATCTGCTGGGTTGAGAACAGATGGCACATGGTTCCACTGGAAACCTTCAGTCAATTCTTGCACCTTGGCGACACGATTGGCCACGAAGGTTTTTAAACGATTGGCAGGTGGTGTATTTAACCATGCCAATGCAATAGTTGAATCCGTATGTAGCACAATATCACTTATGTTTAACCTCAAGGTGGAGTGTATTTTATTGACGAGTTGAGCTAATAAAACACAGGCACAAAGCTCGAGTCGAGGTATGGAAATAACTCAAATTGGTGCATCATGAGATTTGCTGGCAAGAATGCTCACTTTGGCAGCACCATTGTGAAGAAAACACTGTAGGTAAACGACCGCTCCATAGGCCACTTCAGATGCATCCGCAAATCCTTGGAGAACGATTCTAACATTATTGTCAGTCATAATAAATCTGTTAATTTTCACTTCTTCGATACATTTTAATGTTGTCACAAATTCTCTCCACTCGTTGGCAATTGAATTAGGTAACACATCATCCCAATCCAGTTTACATTGCCATAATTGCTGCAGAAACACCTTTGCTTTCGCAATCACTGGGCCTAAGAAACCCAAAGGGTCGTATAGCTTAGCAATTACACTTAAAACTTCACGTTTTGTATATATATGTTTAGCTGAAACAGATACCTTAAACGTGAAACAATCTTCAAATGGCTTTCAACTAATTCCCAATGTCTTCACAGATAAGTCAATGTCAGTAGAAAATGAATGCTCGACGTCTGATGACAACGAACTATTTAATAACTCCGGAGAATTAGATGACCACTTATGAAGGTTCATTCCACAAGATTGCAGGGCGTCTTTCAGTTGCAGTTGCAATTGTTGAGCAGTCTCCAAATCTGGCGCTCCGCTCACAATATCATCCATGTAGGTATCATATAACAGGGTTTCAGAAGCTAAAGGAAATCTCGATTTTTCATCCTTCGCCAACTGCTGCAGGGTTCTTATGGCAAGGAAGGGTGCGTTGGACAGCCCGTAAGTGACAGTCTTTAGTCGGTACGTTAAAATTTCTGCATCTAGTCCATGTTTCCACATAATGCGTTGCAAATCTTGCTGATCAGGATTTATTAGTATTTGCCTGTACATCTTTTGGATGTCAGTCGTAAAAGCAAATTTGTGTCTTCTAAAACGAGATATTGTCTCAAACACATCTTCCTTCACTTCACCTTTCAATAAAATGTCATTAAGGCTTATGCCTGTTGTGGTGGGGGATGAACCGTTAAAGACGATTCTTAGTTTAGTAGTCAGTTTTTCAGGGTGTAATACACCATGGTGGTGTATGTAGTAATGTGTGGGTGGTTCACTTGACTCAACTACCCTTTCCAAATGATCTAACTCCTCATACTCCTTCAAAAATTCCGCATACAACGATAAATACCTAGAATCCCTTGACAACCGTTTCCACAATGAATTAAGTAACCTAATAGCAATATCTTTGGAGTTTCCTTAACAAGACAGATCTTTATTTAATGCCATCGATACTACATACCTACCCTCACAATTCCTCCTATGAGTGCGCACAAAATGATCCTCACACAAGGACACCTCTGTATCAACCTTAGGCTCTATGTGAACACCCTCAATTTTCCAGAATTTTTTCAGGGTTTTGTTTAAATCGTCATCAACAATTAATCCGCAGTGAACGCGATTCTCTGTAACTTGATCTACACTTCCACTTACAACATAACCAAACACCATATTTTGTAACACTAAATGCGAATTATCACAATAAAATTTTCCAGGCTTTAACAATTCGTAAAAGATTTCAGCACCAAGTAACATATCAATTCTATGTGGTATATTAAATTTATCATCAGCTAAGGGCACAAACTCTGAAACATTAACATCTACATTAATCACCTTGTTTGGAATGAGATCTGTAATCTTATTAACTACTAACAACATTAACTCACTCTCAAAAGTTTTGGCTTTATTTGCAACTGAAGTTTTTACGCAATTTTTAACAACCATAGAAGCATCATTAACACACGAAACCACTGCATTTATTTTCTCCATTTTCAGCTGCAGCTTCTCAGCACATGCTCTCGTACATAAACAACACTGCGATCCTACATCTAACAAGCATCTGACCTCCACCCATTGAGAGTATTTATTTTTAACAAGCGCGCAAACAGTACTCAAAAGCACATTTTTAGTCTGCCTTTCTCAAACCCAGTCGCCACAAACTGCGATTGTGAATTTGCTTCAACCGATCCTTCAATCTGCCCTGGAACAAAAGTAGGAGCATCCAAATTTAAATTACTAGTGGGAGTGGAATTCCCTCGTTTTTGTCACGTGAAAAATGAATCAAGCTATTATGAGGTCTAAGGCAAAACAATTTTTCTCTGAACGGCATTGCTTCAATCTATGAGGTAAAAACAACGAAAACAAAGATTATTCCATTTAACTACCTCTACTCTATCCCCAACTGATAATTTCTTAAACTGATAACACTTAGAAAGGGGATGAAAATTATTACCCTTACACAGAACACAATTTGTTTTGGTTTCGGCCACGAAAACATTCGACGAGCTTCTCTCTTGCCGCCAAGTGCTAACTGTCTGCCCTCTATTTCGCCCATCTGTTTTGACTCCACTCCCTGGATTTCTGCTCATTGAATCATTCGGAACCTTTCCTCTCGCAGATAAATAGACATCACATTCCCTTCCAAGCTGTTGAGGCTTGAAATGTTTCTCCCTGTTTCATTGCAATCTGATTCATCGTATCTCTATCTAGCGTTTCAAATATTTTATCTGAAATTATTAGATCACACAAAGAGCGGAATTCATTAATTTTACCCAACTGACAATAATCGAAAGTTGCACTTAAGCGGGAAGTAAACTGAACAGTTTTCGGATGGTAGTTTACGAGCCTTTTTAAGGTTACTCAGGCATTCTTGAGGCATGGGTTCAAACTCTCTTAATAATTATTCTTTAATTTTAACATAATTGCTTAAATCCTCTTGACTCACATATGTTAGCAAATTATTGACTCTTTCTCCTGAAATATTTAATAGAATTTCGACTTTTAGCTCATCAGGCACGGATTTGATTTGAAATGCCTTTTCTAAAGAATGAAAAAATAAATTAAAGGACTCTGACCTAACCGGTACTTGAATTGTCAAAGTTTTAATGCTTTTTACCAAACTCTCCAATTTATCAGTTATGGAGCTTTGGTTCTCCGCTTTCAAGAGATTGAGAATTTTTTCGGATTCCTTCCTAACCTTCGCCAATTCTAATTGTTTTTCAATCTGAGATAATTTAATTTTTTCTAATTGAATTTCAGCCTCGCGCTCATTTTTCTCAGCCTCTTGTTTACTTTTCTCTAAAGCATTTTCAACAAGACTACGCACAATTCAATATCATTTTTATAAACGGCACTTGATTCAATTAACTTTTTTAAATCTATTATTTTAGCTTTGCTAGGAATCACCAAACCCATTTCCACAGCAACCGAGATAAGCTTGTCTTTCTTTAGATTTAATTTCAACGCCATTTTTAAACTTATTTTGTCACAACATCTACACAATATACACTATTTTCAACCAAAAAGCATTTGTAATATGCTATTCACAACCTCAGAACTAAACGCACTACTTGGAACTGAAAGCACCTAAATTACACTATTGAGAATAGGAAAGTATACAAAAACACACAAGAATATCACAATCAACACAAAATTTACAAACACTAATTTCAACCATGATATCCGTTAAAACTATTCAACTATTAACACCAACTTTAGCGAATACAACCAAATAATTCCTAAAACCATCATTAAGAATAGAAACACTCACCTATTCACAAATTTCACCACCAAATACTCAACTAATAAAGCACAAAAAGCATAGTTGCTTGTTGAACTCCGGGAAAGTTGGACCAAAATGTTTGATCACTACACCCGGGATAGCTCAATAACACACCTCACACATGGACTGTAAAACACTCTGTTTTTATTCACCTAAACACATAGTAACTGGAGATACAGACAGCGCCATCTGGTGGACGGTTTTTGTGACAAGCATGAACATATTAAATTAATACTATAATTTCCATTTTAGTGTCACACAGTTTTATGTTTGTTTATTTTCTAAACTGTAATTTTTTTCTTGCTTATTGTAGTTTAAATTATATGATACCGTTTATAAGTCAAAAATGATTTGTGAAGCTTTTTGTAAACAGAAGCTTAGATAATGTGGTACTTATGTATTAGCGTCACCACAGGAAAATTGGTGCCATGCGAATCACACCTTGATACCATTTGGCTGCGGTGACGATTATACGTAAGTACTGATAATAATTACTTATTTTTTAATAAAAATATCAGTGGATTATTTTAAACAATGAAATTAACTTCTTACCTGCTTTTATTATGTTCAAAAATAATAATCTGTTACAAAAAGACTTTATTGCTTTTCTTTGTTCAACGACAAATTCTAAATCTTGCTTATTGTAACAATAAAGTTGAAAATCCTAGCTAGCAGTATAACAAAAAGAGAATATAGTGATAAATTAAACTAATGGAAAAACAGATTATTGCTGAAATAAAACCCTTTTTTCAAGAATTCATTAACGCAGTACTTTTTTTTTCTTAAAAAAAAGAAATTACCGATAAGTGAAATTTGGAAATTTTAGCTTAAAAATTAATCCCTTAAAAAAATTTAACTTTAGTAAATTACATTTGCAAACACACAAGTTTATTCTAAGCGAAGATCAAAGCTGCTAACTTGAAGAGTTATTTTGAATGTTCATATTGGTATCAATATTTCCTTCAATTCCATCAGATTTTTATCACCGCAGCCAAAGTGGGACTTTTTTTCACGAAAATTTGACTGATTTTTTTTCTTTTTCATATAAAACACATAAGAATCTATTGTTTTGATATCGCAAATTTTGCTGAGGTAACACCGATATGTAAGTACCCTTTTCCTCTATTGTCAAATTCTATTGTAGCCAAAAGGTAGAAAAATGTAACTGAAAGAAATGACAGTTAAAACTAATTGGGATTAACAGATTGCCAATATTGTGTGATTTAAGTTAAATTTTTTTTATGTATAAGAATTTTTTTACATGTTTTTTTTTTTGTATTATTAATCTAGGATTGTGCTTAGGCTACAATTTATCTGATTTTGATATCAAGGTAGTAACCCCAAAGTAAGTAAAGCTTGAAATTAAATCATTGCCTGAATATCGGTACACTTTAGCGTTACGTCTTACCTACTTCCAACCTAATAGCGTGACAATTTGGTCTGGAAAAGCTTATTGTTCTTCCTTTATTGGCTAATTCCATGTTTCATCAGTTGCAAAATAGTACAAAATTATTGCTGACTAGCCATTATACACCCGCTTCATTGTGTATTTCACGATGTTGTATAAATAAATACTGTTTACATATTCATAAATATTTGATATCTAGCATTAAGAATTTGATTGTATTGAAAAATATATTTATAGCTGTAACTCTCACCTCTTGATATAAAAGGTCATAATTAAGAATTTCTAATAATATGTAAAATAGAAGTAGAAAGACTTTTTGCACTCGCTTAACCCAATAATCAAGTGAATTTCCACAAAAGCAACTTTAAATGGATCTCTACTTTGTAAAATAAATATATGTGCTAAATTTCTAGTCTAAATCTAAAAGAGCCCAAACGAAATTTTTAACATCAATTCCTCCGCAGCATTCTTGACGGATTTCAATTCAACAAAAGAAACATGCAAATTAAATTTATTATTATGGCCCAGAAGTGATAAAAGTATTTATTTTGATATAAGGATCAATATGTTACTACCAAAGGTGCATAATAAAATTTTAAAAAATGTGCATCGAAAAATTTATTACTATATTCTCTTTTTGTTATATTGCTAGCTAGGATTTTCAACTTTATTGTTACAATAAGCAAGATTTAGAATTTGTCGTTGAACAAAGAAAAGCAATAAAGTTTTTTGTAACAGATTATTATTATTTTTGAACATAAGAATAAAAGTAGATAAGAAGTGAATTTCATTGTCTAAAATAATCCACTGATATTTGTGTTAAAGGATAAGTAATTATTATCAGTATTTACGCATAATCGTCACTGCAGCCAAATTGACGCCTCTTGAATCGCACCAAAATCTGACTGATTTTATATAAAATATGTTAGAAACGTTGTTGCTTTGGTATCAAGGTGTGATTCGCATGGCACCAATTTTGCCGTGGTGATGCTAATACATAAGTACCGCGTTATCTAAGCTTCTGTTTACAAATAACTTCACAAATCATTTTTTGACTTAAAAATTTGAGTCATGGTATCATACTAATTAAAACTACAATAAGCAAGAAAAAATTATATTGTATATATAAGCTATATTTTTGTAGAGTTTCATTAAAATCTGTTCAGTTGTTTTTGCATAAAAGAGTCACAAACATCCATATATACAAACTTTTGCAATGTTAATATTAGGATAACAAAAAGAGAAAATGGAACTCAATGCAAAATTTATTGGGATTATCAGATTGTAGAAATCATTATTTAAATTATAGATTTTTAGGTATTAACCTATAAGTGTCACCACAACCAAATTGGCGCCACACGAATCATTCCTTGATATCAAAACAACAAATATTTTTATATGAAACAAAAAAGATTTGTAAGATTTTGGTCGGAAATAGCACAGTTCGCCTGGTGCCAATTTAAATGCAGTGATGCTAATAGGTAAGAATACAAATACTACTGCAAATTTTTATTTATGTCTTAAGATTTTCTAAGCTGTTTATGGTAATTTCATCAAAATCAGACTATGAATGGGTTTGAATACTCAAAGTAATTCTTTTTTGCACTTTAAAATTCAGAGTTAATGCAATTTTTGTCGTGTTGCATTATGACTTAACTTTCCTTCACAATCTGTGTTCTTCATATATATTTTTTAAGATTTTATGCTTGTACATTTCTATGACATTTTCTTTGGTTGAAAAAAAAAGATAATTGTTTTTCTTCCTTCATCAGAAGATGCTGATCAATGTTGAATATCATGAAAGATATGCATAGTTATTTAGACTCGCATTCCGATGATGAAATGAATAAAAAAAGGGACGATATCGAACAATTTGACGCTTAAAAAAAACAATGCAAAGAAAATATCAGATTACCATAAAATCGGGTGTATAATGCTCACCTATACTTTTGAGCTGCATTTTTTAATGTTTGTTATGCTCGCAATGTAACGCACAACCTCTTTTGTACGAAGATACCTGAAATGTACATATGCAATACTCTCATGTTTTGAAGAAATTTATTTGAGGTATTATTATTCCAAGGTATAGAAAAAAATAGTATACATCTATATTGAATTACAACTCTTTGAGTTCATAAGGAGTGTCATTTCTTTTAAATAAACAGTATTTCGGTATTTCTAGAAGTCAAAATTTTTTTCTATACTCATCTTTTTTTGTTTTTAAAGCTCTTGAACCCCTAAATTTCAATTTAATTTTTTATGCCGAAAGTGGCCTTATGCGCCAAATTTTACAGTATGTAAGATTTTCTGTTTTGTTGTTGTTCACAAAACTGTTTGTGGCATCATTGCTTAATGTTCAATCTCACAATCTGTTCTTCATGTAGTTTTTAGCTAATTGTACACATGCATTTTATCCTTTTTTTTTATTTATCAATACATTGCTATAATATTTTCTGTCATTGAAAATAAAGATTTTTGCTATTCTTCCTTCATTAGCTAATTCAATGTTTTCATCTTTAAAGAAAAATATTGCTTGAAGTATAACAGGGAGAAAATTACACTTAATTCAAACTAATTGCTATTGACAAATTGGTAATATTGTGAACCATGTTTTTTTGTATGTCACTATTTCTGGCTTTATGATCTCTGTGACCGATAAGATCTCATCTTTTCTTTTAAATGAAAAAAAATCAGAATTTTTTTTTAACAAAAAGCTATTTGCTGATCTAGGATACAACTATGATATATTTGCTGACCTTGAAACAATATTTCTCATATTTTCTTCTGAATATCTTTAAGTTCAATGTTGACCTGATTTTTTTGTCTCCACTTTTGCTTCTGACAATCTTGCAATATATAAATCAATCATTTGTGATCGAAAAAGTGTTAGCTGAAAAAATATGCACCTTGAAAAGTTTTCTCATATCTCCTTTTGGATTTCTTTAAAATTCAGTGTTGGTGTGATTTTACATCTGATGGTTTAGTGTTGCTTCTGATAATCTTATCCTCATGTAGTTTTTTGGGATCCTATACATATTTTTTATATTAAACTTCCCATGTATGATATATGTATATATTTCAGTTATCAGTATAGTTATGATTGCATGTACTCATTTGTTTGTGCTCTTTGTAATAGAATTACAATTGCTAATAGAAATATTGTGAAAAAGTATTGTTTGAATAATTAATTTTTTAACATGTTTTATTGTTTGTATCGTTCAGTACTATTGTTGATTTTAGATTATTTCAACAGGGCCCATTTTAGATAGATTTTTTACTTTAGTTCATACTAACTTAATTTTTTTTAGTATTAAATTATAACATACTTTTTATATTAGGTATATTACAGAGATGTTAGATAGTGTTACACCTTTCCTCATGTAATACTAATTTAATTTTTTCCTGTTGATGGCTTCCTAATATTTCTTATTTATATTTTGTTAATGTTTATTATCATTAATATTTTCTTTTGGTTTATCTATTTCAGGTTATTTCACCCATAGTTCAATAGCACAAACTTACTACTGCTATTACTTTTCTGATATAATTTTTTTTTCTATTTACATTCGTTCATTTCTGTTGACTTTATAGCTTGTTAATTTTCTCACATTGAAATATTTGTTTTTGTTAAATTATTTAATTTGAGACCACAAATATAGAAAAAATATTTTATAATTAATATAATAAAAATAATATATATCTTATATTTTGATTTAATTATTTTACAATCTTTTTAAATATAAGTATCAATAAACGAGATTTTTTTTTACAGTCAATTTTTAATATAACGATATGTCACAATTAATTGCTCAATGAACATTTTTTTTAATAAGTTTTTTTTATTTCAAAACCTGAAAAGGAAATTGTTATATAACGAATGATTGAGTAAATGAAAATACCAAACCCCTTTTATTATTTTAAGCTCTAAGAAAATAATTATTGTTAAAATAATGAATATGTTAGTTTTGTATAATATACTTTTTGTTCGTCAGATACATGTTTAAATGACTAAACACAGTGGAAAGAAAAACTACAAAATTGTAATAAAATACTAAAATATTTTTATCACACAGTATTCTTTTGTTTTTGAATGTTTTTTTAGTGAATGTAAACTAGGAATTATAGGATTTTCACCATATATATATGTATATTGTTTTTTTTATGCTTACATGTTTAATCAAACATTCAAACGATCAGAAAAAAAATCATTTCAATAGCAATCTAAGATTTTTTAATTCATCATTTATAAATAATAGGGGGAATAGTTCTACACTCAAAAAAGCCACTGTAATGCCAGGCTCTAGAGAGATAAAATAAACGTGTCTGACAATGGAAAGCGCTGTGGAAGAAATTTCGAAAAAGGGAATTGTAATGACGTTAATATAGAAATCATGCACACACACACACAGGAAGAAGTGCTAACAGCTGAAGGAGAAGGGGAATTTCCATGAAAATATGTTATACATTCAAAAATGTTCGTTCAACGCCGGGGGTAACTGAAGAGGAAAGCAAGTTAAAAAAATTTCGAAAAATGGAATTTTAATGACATTATAGCAATCACTCACATCGTACATGTACACACCCGCACAAAAGTGCTGGCTTCATGAAGGAAAGAGGAAATTAAGTTACACACTCAGTATAAGCCCAGGCTTAAGCGGAGGGGAAAGAAACAAACAAGTCAAATTGGTTTCGAAAAAGAATAATGGAAGTGCTGATTTTGTGAAGGGAAGGGAAAATTTACAAAAGTAGAGAAAGCCTGTGCAATGCTGGGCCATGCAGCTAGTATATATATATAGGTAGATTTTGATTTCATTTCATACTAATTAATTTTTTTAGTATTGAATTACATCTATAATACTCTATTAGATTTATTACAGAGATGTTACAGAGTATTGCACCCATACCTCATGTAATACTAATTGAATTTTTTTCCAGTTGAAGGTTTCCTAGTATTTCTCATTTATAATAGCACTTGGTGTGTGTGTGAATCAGTTTATCATCATTAATTTTTTCTTTCGGTTTATCTACTGCAGGTTATTTCACCCATAATTTCTTAGCAGAAACTTACTTCTGCTATATCACTTTTCTGTTATAATTTTTATTTATATTGGCATTCATTCACATCTATTTACTCTAATGCATGCTAATTTTCTCTTACACTGAAACATTTTTTTTTGTTAAATTATTATTTACTTTCTAGCTTGCTAATTTTCTCTTGCATTGAAAAATATTTGTCTTTGTTAAATTATTTACTTTGAGGCCAAATTGCAATTGTTTTAAAATTATTTACAATGTGAATATTTATTTGAAAAAAATATTTTATTTTTTGGTTAAATGTATATATGTGTATGCATATATATATACACACAACTTCATACAGGGTTTTCACCTCCCTAACAAAATATAATTGTCATAATAGGCGAAATTTTTATGTTTTTAAAATTTAATCCGTGCAAAGAACGGGCATTTGAGCTATTTTGGATAAAAATACATTTTTAAGTTAACTGTATGCGATGATTGATTAATGAAAATCTGAAAAAGTCATCAATTGAAATTTGAAAATAAATCTTATATCTGAAAGGGGGGAGGGGAAAATAGTTCTATACACTCAGAAAAACTGGGCTATAGAGATAAAAAAAGTATCTCTGACAATGGAAATATGGGGAAGAAATTTTGAAAAAGGGAATTGTAATGACGTTAATATAGATATCACATACGCACACGAGGAAGGGCTGAAAGCAAGAGGGGAAGGGAAATCTCCATGACAATGTTATGCATTCAAAAATGTTCGTGCAACGCCAGGGGTACTGAAAGAAACCTGTCAAACAATGAAAAGAAGTGAAAAGGTTTCGTAAAAGCTAATTTAAAGTTATACACTCAGTAAAAGCCTATGCAAAGCCGGGCTAAGGAATTTTGGAAGTGCTGATTTTTGTGAAGAGAAGAGAAAATATATAAAAATAGAGAAAGAGCCTGTGCAACGCCAGGCCATGCAACTAGTGGTTAATATTTTACTCATTTTGGCATTATTGAATGTGATAAATGTGTAAATAATTTAAAAGTTATTTATAAAAAGTATGAAATTGAATGGCTGAATTTTTTTTATTGGGAATATTGGGGTTACAAATGTGCTCTTCCAGTTTTTGGCTTAATTATTTTTGTACTGATAGTAAATTGAATTTATATTATTTTACTTTTGATAAATGAATTTTTAATTGTTCCTCTTTTTATAAAATTCACATAAAGCCTGTAATTTTGTAGTTTTTGCTTATTAATGCAACTATATTTGATGTGTTAATCAATTGTATTTGTAAATTCCTCACCTTTTTTCTTTTGCATTGATATTTTCAGCTCCATTTTCCATAAATCATGCAAGTGCAATTATTTTTAATTCATCATTTTTCTATTATGTAATTTTAAGTACTTTTCTGTTTCGCTGACACAGGCAATAAAGTCGCCAAAAATGATATAACCAATACCAAACGGAGTATTCCTGCTGATAACCTTTTTCCACCAAGTCACTGTCTTTTCGTATCAGTAACCTTTTTTTCATAATACATCAAAAATGGATGAAAAACCAATGAGTACTAGCATTTATTAATATTTTTTATGTGTATATTGTGTGTTGACAAAAAACCCTGCTTGGTGAGGTTTGTTCTGTCAAAACAGAAAAGTACCTAATTTTATTATATTTACCTGATTCATCAAGTGTTAGTGATTCCCCCTCTTCATATCCTGTAGTTTGTAATAAATGATGGTCTTGGATAGGAAACTACCAGGTTGCCAAAGGCCTATTCAGAGGGATTTTAAAATCAAGATCATGCAAAAACTGAAATAGCAATATAATAAAATAGTTCAAAAAGAACTTGTAAAAGATACTTACAACACATTTTGGTTAATGTAGACAGTTGCTAAAAAAAAAATTTTCAAATGAATTATGTGAAAAATAACGAACTTTATATTTAGTTACATTGCACAGCAAACCTGGTTTAGATGCATTGTCTGTGCAAATAGGTATTTTATTCTCCTGGGACCTTGGAAAATGATGTTGTTTATATAGTTTTGGGTGAAAATTTTATTAGTCAACGTCAACCTTTCTTGAATTGCAGCTTTTCAAGTCTTTATGGTTTAGTTCTAAACTAAAAGTTTCCCTGTAAAAAGTAAAGCATTTTGTAGGGGACTAGAAATAAATATAAGACATAATTGAACCAAACCATTAAAATTTGAGTCAAATACTTAGTAAATATTAATGGCTAATAAATAAACTTTAGTTTCAGTATATATACTCAAAAGAATCAAAAACTCTTCTTTAGTCATGTATTTCAATAATTATGGGATAAAAAAAAAACTACAAAATAGATGTCTAATTTTGATAGTTATAGGAAGCTTAAAATAATATACTAGAATGAGGTTAAGTAACATATTAATAGGTGAAATAAATTAAAAGCAATATTAAAAGAACATATTTATTACAAATGTCACTAGCCACACTACATCAACCGACATTGAAAGCTGTCTTAGCGAATTCTCTGATTTCTCTGACGACTCAATTGAATATAAAACAATATATATCAGTTACAAATAATGGTAATTTTTAAACAAAAACATAAAGAAATTGTATATATATATATATATCCTTCATAAGCACTGCAGCTGATTTCCAGCCAATGCTGTTTCAGTTAGTTTATGCCATGTTGATCTGTTTATTGCTGTTGTTTTTCATCTATTTATGCTGATGTTTCACAAGCATTTTTCTATATTGTCTAACCATTTTGTAAGGGTTTGCCTCTTCATTTCTTGCCTTCCAGTTTCAGAAATGTTAGTTGCTTAATTGGGTTGTTGTTAGCATACCTGAATATATGGTTAAGTCATCTAAAAAATAATTATAGACTTAAAACAGGAGGAATTTAATTTGCAATTTTGAAGTAAATTTTTCAGTCTTTGAAAAAACATGGATAATAAGGTTTGACATACAGAAGAAAAATGCTATGTAATAATAGTATACATTTTTAAAACTAATTGTAATTTTGAAATTTAAAAGGTCAAAATGGATTCCTCAAATTATTTTTCATCCTCTTGTACCTTTGGTGCCTTTTTACGTTCAGCAGTTTGTGAGAAGATAACCACATGTAAATAGATATGTTTGTTCACTCTTGAATTTTAATAGTGTAGATTTTTAAACTCACCAGGACCCAAATAAGTGTTGAGGGAAATTGTGATTCCCAATGAGTGGGAGATAGTACACTACACTTATTGGTCTGGGGCTAAAGAATTAAATTTTTGGTGTGATACTTTTATACTCAAAGATGTGTTGCAACCTGATATCATATAAATTATAGCACTATTTTTCACAAAAGAATTGGGCTGTTCATTTCTTTGTCAGGTGAATAGCTAATGATAAAAGAAAAATATTATTAATCAGCATGTCTTCTCCATTGAAAATTTCTTACCAATTCAAAACCAATTAAATAACAGTTTAAAAAACATGTCTCAAAATTGTAGCTTTATTAATATATATTGGATTAAGGGCCCCCATCAAAATAAAACTGCAAATAGTATTGTTTAAACAGAAGTATATGTGGAAAATAATTTGGAAATATCTGCCTTGCACTCAGATGCATGCTTCAAAAATGACTTCAGGATTATTGGAATACATACTAAAAAAATCTTTAACCCTGGAAAACACACTAAACAGTTTATGCTTGCATTTAGCATTAAATTGCAAGTTACAAATACACA